>JAADYF010000131.1:0-38681 GCA_023338175.1 Phytopythium delawarense
AGCGAGTTCGCGCTCGTTAGCACAAATGCCTTATTTCAACCAATCACATCTCCCACATATCTAAACAGCGACCGCTGATTCGTAAAATTGACGGAGATTCGGCCTCAAACGTGGGGGGACGATCGAACCTGTCGCGGAGTATAAACGAATGCTGTATCAGAGTTACAGTAGAAATGAGGTTCTAAAGGGTCCTTATTTCGTACTTTGTCGGCGCGTGACGGAGAGGTGGCGCCACTGGCGAGATGGCGAGGTGGCGTCACCAGAGAGTGGATGACCGACGACTGTGGGCGGTTCTGGTGCACGCACAGCAGCGTTGACAAGCAAGCGCCAGCCGATCGCGTCGGGTGATTGCCGCCGATCGTGATTGGACGCGCAGCGAACCATTTATGCGAGCCAAAAGTGGCTGAACCCGCGGTCAGCTGCAGGCGCCAACCGCCCGACCGCACGCCGCCACGCCGCCACGCCGATGGCGTCACGTTGCACGGCGCGCTATGCACCGCACGCCTGTGCATTCCGCGCGCTGCGCAAGGCTCCGATCCCTGGCGCGCAGCCCACCTCCGGGTGTGATATATCCGCCAGCCAGCCTGTATCATTCCTGCGGGTGTCGCACTCGTGCGCCGGCAGGATGTCATGGACTTGTCAAGCGAGGCTGCTCGCGGACAAGTTCGCGGATCCGAGGACCCTCGGATCGACTCGCTGCCGGCTGCCGACTGCTGGCTACACTTGGAGTCGGAGAGGCGGCGGCGGGAGGAGGAGAGGGAGACCCAGACGCTGGTTCTATGCAAGGCGTTCTATGCAAGGAGGTGCAAGAGGAGGAGCGATGGCCTGATTCCTGCCTCGTCGCGTATTCCGGTCTCTCGGCCCGCCCGAAGCGTCAGGTGCAGCGAAGTGATGCACGTCCGGCGTGACTTGCAGCCTGTGAGGGAGTGCAGGCGCACGCTGGCGGCAACATACAGCGCGGCGGCGGGTCGTCGGCGTCGCATATCCGGCTCGATGCGCAGAGGCGCGCCAAATGCGTTTCCGCAGGTGGATCCCCTTGACAGCAGCATACAGATGGTGGTAGATAACCCATCTTTGATAGCCGGGGTATGCATCCTCGGAGTTTCTGAACCAAAGCGCCAGCCGCAGGCCAATCACCATCGAGCCTCTGAAAAAAGCAGCAGGGCATTCAGTGTATTTTCGGAACCCGCATCCGAGTGACCCACGATGAATAAGGTCAAAGGGCAATTGCCGCCAAAGGCACTCGAGACAAGACACCGGACAAATGGGCGAGGCGCCGGTCGCGACGCCGATGTGCCGCGCCGAGGGAGGGGCCCACGTCACGCGCAAGCGGCGGCTGAGCAAGCGCTTCGTCAACTGCCGCTACGTGTTCAACAACATCCGCGTGGGCGAGCTGCTGGTGGACTGCCGGCCGCGCGAGCAGTTCGCCGCGAGCACCATCGTGGGCGCCATCTCGATCGCGCCGCCGCCGCCGCCGGGCGCCCAGTCGCTGCAGGACGTGGAGCGCGCGCTCGCGGAGCACGAGGATAGCCAAGCTGCGGCGCTGCTGCTCGCCAAGCGGTCGCTGCGGGACATTGTGCTCTTCGGCGAGGCGGACGACGCGCGCGACGGCAACTCGTGGATGTACCAGCTGGAGCAGATGCTGCTGGAGGACGGCCAGGCCGCGAGCGTCAAGACGCTGTGCGACGCCTTCTCGACGTTCGAGGCGCGCTACCCGTTCTACACGACCGCCGGGGTGATCGACGCCGGCGTGCTGCAGTCGGGCGCCAACCAGGTCACGTACCCGAACGAGATCGTCGAGGATTTCCTGTACCTAGGCAACATGTGGCAGGCCGAGTGCAAGCAGGTGATCGAGCACCTGCGCATCACGCACGTGGTGAACGCGACGCTGGACGTGGGCAACGTGTTCGAGGCCGAGGGCGTCAAGTACCACGAGGTCAAGATCCGCGACGCACCGGACGCCGACATTGCGCGCTTCTTCGACAGCACGTTCGCCTTCATCAGCGAGGCCAAGCGCAGCTGCGACGCGCAGGGGCGGCCATGCCGCGTGCTCGTGCACTGCACGCAGGGCATCTCTCGGTCCGCGACGCTCGTCATCATGTACGTCATGCGCGCGTTCGACTGGTCGCTCGCGCAGGCCTTCAACTTCACGCGCTCCGGGCGCGGCGTCGTCATGCCCAACGACGGCTTCGTGCGCGCGCTCATGGCCGAGGAGCGGCGGCTGCACCACGACAAGTTCAGCGTGACCGAGTCGGACGTGGACTCGCTGCTCAGCGGCGACCTGCCCAATCGCGCCGCCACTATCGCGCCCGTCGCGTCCTCGGCCGTGCGCTCCGCCTCGGGCTGCGAGACGCTCGTGGCCTGCTCGCTCTCGGGCGTCGACCGCGGCCGCTGCGCGCTCATGTGATCCACCATCCCTCCTCTAGGCCCCACAGCTCTTCGATGGCTCCTCTGTATGCGAAAAAATAAACACGACACTATTGGCAGGAGCAACGGACGAGCCGGGCGTACACACATCCGCACGCAGATGGGTGCGCCATGGCATTGGCATTGTCAACGTCAACGCTCGCCGGCCGACTGCGCAAGCAGCTGCCGGTCCTCACTCGCCGCCCTCGTCCTCGGTCATTGCGCGACGGCCCGCTGCATGCGCAAATCAGTCGGCCGGCGACGGCGGGTCACGCAGCCCGCTGGTCACTCAGCCCAGCCTGCTTTCGCGCCGGCCCGTGCACGCGCTGGACGTTGCACATACCTACAGCCAGGACAAGTGCGTCGGTCTCGCCATCGGCGGCGGATGTTGAAGGATCTCGATAAGCACATGGGAAAGAGGCGGAGGCGGGCGCCCGGCCTGCCTGCGCCCGCCCGCGACTGTACGTCGCCCGATTTCCGCGCCGCATGCGGTTGCCGACGCCAGCACTCCTGAAGCTGAGAGACGGGCCCGCGGCTGGAAACGTGCGACGGGTGCGGCACTCACGCGTGCCCATCTGGCCGCGCCATCCCGGTCGTCGCCGGCCGCGGCATTCCGGTCCGCTGCGCCGAGACGGCGGCCATGTCGAGCGGGCGATCCCGCGATCGGCGCCAGGCGGGCCCGCGCTTCTCCCGAGCATCTCCTGCATGCTGCATCAGATGCAGGCAGGCAGGCGGGCAGGCGGGCAGGCGTGGGGAAAAGAGCGAGCGCGGAAGCCGCCCTTTCTTGGTTGGCAAGTGGGGGCAGCTGAACGGCCGCGCTGGATGTCTCCGTCTCTCTCGCCTCTCCCCCCGTTATAGTGACAACTTTGTGACCCCGTGACACGGGGTCACAAAGTTGTCACTATCCAAGCGCCTCAACTTGAGGCGTCTCGGCCGACTGGCGGTTTGTATGCTTTCGCTTCTCTGACTGATCACTCTTTATTCGTGGCACAAAGAAAAGAGTGTTAGGAATGAAGGTCATTTGCATCACTCATTCGTGAGAGTGACGTGCGTGTCTCCAAATTTGCACACCGAAATAAAATGTCACATGGTGTGCATTCCCACTTTCGGTGGGGAAGATGAAGAGCCAATCGGATCGCGAGTTTGGTACTGTAGAATGTGAGAATGTGTTTCAGTGTCGTGTCACTCCTATGAAGTATTTAGTTCCGACTCTCTCGATTGAATGACAATGTCATTGTTCTCTTGGCGCGGCCGCGCGAGCCAGTGCCAGTGCCACTCAAGCGGGCGTCAACCACGCCGGATCTCCGCCGCGGCCATGCGGTCCCATACACACACCAAGTCAAAGCGGTAAAACCCGAGAGTGCCGGTTGGCGCCTGCCTGGCTCGGCGCTTTCTCTCGCCATTTCCAACAAGAAAGTGCATGGTCTCGGCCGCCCTTTCCTTTTCTGGGGGGCGAATGCTGCCGGTCCCGGCGCCGACGCCTGGCCATGCGGACGACTCGGCGATTCCCCCGCCACACAGCAAGGGCAGCGGCACCGGAAGCGGCAGCGGAAGCGGCGGCGGAAGCGGCGGCGGAAGCGGCGGCGGAAGCGGCAGCGGAGGCTCTGGCGCTGGCTCTGGCCCTGCGCGCGACGCCCGCCCCGGCACCATCGGCGCGAACAGCGGAGGCGGCCAGGCCGGACCGGCGGCGACGGAGAGCAGGGAGGCGAGGGCGAGGGCGCCGGCGGTGCTGACGCTCACGATCGCGCCCGCCGAGACGCAGGTGCAGATACAGGTGCAGACGCCGACGCAGGCGCAGGCGCAGCTCAAGGCGACTCCCCGGCGGCAGCGCAGCATGTCGGTGGGCGACGACTGCGCCGCCACGACGCGCAAGAACAGCTCGGCCGGCGCCGTCGTGACGGCCGTGGACGACTCGGCCACGGCCTCGCCCAGCGGGCAGCGCGCGCGCGCGCCGCCCAAGCGCGTCGTGCGCACGGGCTACGTCAACTGCCGCTGGCTGTACAACCAGGTGCAGGCGGCGCGCGGCATGATCCTCATCGACGCGCGCGAGAGAGAGGCCTTCGAGGACGACACGATCCCGTCCGCCATCTCGGTGCCGCCCATGCCGCACTGCCGGTCCCTGGACGAGGTCGAGGCCGGCATCCTGGCCGAGCAGCGGTACATGTTCACGCCCAAGAAGCGCAAGCTGCGCGAGATCGTGCTCTTCGGTGACGTCATCAAGCCGTCGTCCGGCAGCCAGAGCGGCTCGTGGCTGCGCCAGCTCGAGCGCCTCATCGTCGAGGACGGGCTCGTCACGAGCGTCAAGCTGCTCTACGACGGCTTCCTCACCTTCAAGTACCGCTACCCGTTCTACACGTCGGCGGCCATGCTGAACGAGATTGCCGCGCAGCCGACCGTCGGCGGCCTCACGCGGACGCGCAGCGGGACGCACAACCTCAACTACCCGAACGAAATCCTGGAGGGCTTCCTCTTCCTGGGGAATATGTGGCATGCGCAATCGAAGCAGGTGATCGACCACTTGGGGATCACGCACATCGTGAACGCAAGCCTGGACATCGGCGACCTGTTTGAGAACGACGGCGTCAAGTACCACGGCGTCAAGATCAAGGACAAGGCCGACTCGGACATCAGCGCCTTCTTCGACTCGACCTACGCCTTCATCGAGTCGGCCAAGCGCACGCAGCACGGCCGCGTGCTCGTGCACTGCACGCAGGGCATCTCCCGCTCGGCGACGCTTGTCATCATGTACCTGATGCGCGCCAACAACTGGTCGCTCGTGACGGCCGTCAACTTCGCCATGGCCAGCCGCGGCGTCGTCTACCCGAACGAAGGGTTCGTGCGCGCGCTGATGAAGGAGGAGTTCCGACTGTACAAGGGCAACAGCGTGACACTGGAGGAGATCGACACTCTGCTGCAGCACCAAATCCCGGACCGACCAGTTCCTCTGCAGGTGCACGACCAGAAGTCGGAGTGCTGTGCCCAGTGCAAGAAGCTCTTTTCGCTGCTAGAGTGGAAGCACAAGTGCAGTTACTGCCGCAAGGAGTGCTGCAGCAAGTGCACGAGCACTCGCCTGGCCAACCCAGAGCGCGAGAAGATTGTCGGTATGGAGTCGGAGCAGCGCGCGCGTCGCGTGTGTGGCGTGTGCGTCAGCCGCCTGTGGAAGATCAACCTGCCGCGACCGCGCAAGGGCCTGGCACCCAAGTTCGCGCGCTGCAAGCACCTGAACGTGAACTCGCTCTCGACGTTCGGGCGTCCCGTGTGCATCTCGTACTTTGAAGGCACGGAGCCGCAGATGATCGTGGACGTGATCAAGACGCGCTTCGAGGTGCGGGAAAGCCAGATCATCGACATCTCACTGGAGAACGGGGAACCTGTCCGGCATGTGGAGGAGCTTGCGGATGAAGCCGAGGTGTTTGTGTCGGTCGGTAAGGCCGGCGACGTGCAGGAGATCATGGACAGGACGCGCAACGAACAGACGCAGCACGGGTTGTCCCCGCAGCAGCAGCAGCGCCTTCAGTTCCAGCGGCAGCAGCAGCATCAGATGAACTCGCACCAGCGGTTCCGCCAGTACCATCGCGGCGGAAGCGCCGAGCGTTTGTCACCGACGAGCCGTGGGTATCGCGAGCGATCCTCCTCGGAGGGCACCATGGACGCGCTGCAAGAGCGCCAAGCCAACAAGCCGGTGGACACCCCCCGCACGCGATCGTTTCAACTTGATAACCCGACCGCATCAGGCGCGACGCTGTTGCCGTCGGCCATGGCCGTGGCAACGCAGATGCCGAAGCTCACGGCCAAGGAGCGCGGCGACAAGAAGTTCGGCGAGCTGTGGAAGCTGTCGTTCCCGTCCATGGGCGTGATCGAGCGCGACGCGCTGCTCAAGATCAAGAAGCCGGACGTGCTGATGGACGTGATGCTGGGCATCAGCAGCTTGTCGTCAGGCGCGCTGACCACCAAGGAGTTCCGTGCGCGGCTCGTGGAGCTGGGCTACTCGGGCTCCAACCGCGACGCGATGACGGCGCTGCTCGAGACAGCGCGCCGCGGT
The DNA here is from genome assembly GCA_023338175.1 of Phytopythium delawarense. Lineage (NCBI taxonomy): Eukaryota > Oomycota > Peronosporomycetes > Pythiales > Pythiaceae > Phytopythium > Phytopythium delawarense. The sequence goes on from JAADYF010000131.1 coordinate 6,449, forward strand.
GGCGCCCCCGCTGCCGCGCCATAGTGTTCCCGTCGCCACAAGTGTGGGAAGCGAGCGATGCTCAAGCCTCGGCAAGAAGCGAGTCGTGCGCGTGCTGTCCGCGCGCAAGTCGAAGTAATTTATCCCCATCGAGACGCCGAAACAAGCAAGTGCCGCGGGAAGATATTGTAAAACAGCTTTTTGGAGAGGAAGCGCTCGCTGTCTGGTGGTGGTGCTGTGCGCCTATGCGTCTAGTGGTTGATGGCCTGCCTCCGCTCTCTACTTGCTGCCTCTGGCGGGCGACGACCCGCCTGCAGACGCCGGGTAGACGAACTCGGTGCCCTCCATCTTTATCCGGCAGCGGTGCACTGTCAGCGCGAACTGCAGCGTGGGCAGCAGCGTCGTCGGGTTCGTGTGGTGCCTCGGCGTTGGGCTTGACACTGGCGCTCCGCTGCTACTGCTGCTGCTGCCAGCGCCGCGAGACGTCGAGCCGTTGAGGATCGTCGAGATGGCGAGCGCCGCACCCACCGTCAGGCAGCACTTGTGCGTCCAGTGGAAGCCCTCGACGCCGTAGAGCAGGTGCACGAACAGGCACATGAGCAGGAAGCCGACGCTCGAGCCCTCGTCCGCCCAGTCGAGCCACTTGGGCAGCGCTGCGCGCATCGGCTGGGCGTTGCCGCTGATGTTGCTGCTACTGGACGCCTTGTTGGTCGCCGCTGCACTCGGCAGCACCTTGCACGTCACGCTCACTGCCGCCTCGAGTTAGATGGAGGGTGGATGCTAGCGAGAGCACCAGGCAGGGCCGACGCACGCACGCACCTTCGATCTCCGTGGGGGCGTCGGCGTCCACGGCCTCGACCCAGCAGGGCCGGCCGGCGTCCCACGTGCCCATGAGCGCCTGCGTGCCGATGCGCACGAGGCCTCCGCCCTGCAGCAGGATGACGCAGGCGCTGCCCTGAGGCACGACGCCGAGCGCGACCGTCTCGTTCCAGGCGACGCGGCGCTTGACGACGGCCTCGGCCGGTCGCCCGTCGCGCTCGCCCACGCGCACGACCGAGACCATGGCGACGCGCGGCGGCGAGGCTTCCTGCGGAGGGTGCGAGTTGAGAAAGAGCAGGCTTTTATACTCTAGCCGCGGGGCGTGGCATGCGAGCAGCAGAGCACGAGCAGAGCGCCATAAGACGACCACTTACGAAGAGCGAGAACAGTTCATGGTTCCTCGCCAGCAGCGTGGGGCTCGGCAGGGCCTCGGCGACGGCGCCACGCGTGCCAGCGGGAGCAGAGCAGGGCGGGCACTCACGCTGATCGGACTGCTTGGCGCGCAGCGCCTTGCGCTGCTCCTCGATGGCGATCGACCAGCTCTCGCACGTCGACGCCTCGCTCACCGGCGCGCGCATCAGGAACGCGCGCGACTCCTGCCGTTCGCCGTTCGCCGTTCGCCGTCCGCGCGTCAGCTACAGCGTGAGGAAGGGAGGGAGAGAGACATACACGCACGCACGGTGGCGATCTCCAGGTAATAGTGCTCGGCGCCCAGCTCCACAGACGCGTACGGCGCCTCGTCCTCGGGCATGGCGCGCACCGACCGGATGGCCGACAGCGGCAGCTGCGGCGTTGCATTCCTATGCGTCAGTCGGTCGGCCATACAGCAGCAGAGATCGATTCAAGGACGCAGAACGTACGTGGCCGCGCTCCTCGCCGAGCAGCTCGAGGTCCGTGGCCTTGCGGAAGTAGTGCAGCGCGTCGGGCGTGAGCAGGAAGAGCCGCGAGGCCCAGCCAGCGCGCACGGCGCCGTCGCGCCGCTTCTCCAGCTGCCCGCAGAAGAGTACGCGGCCGTACACGCCGAACTCGAGCTGCGACGCCTGCGCCATCGCGTTGGACATGGTCGTGGCGCTTGTGGCGGCACCGGGGGCGTGTGGGGGAGGCAGGGGCGGGCGGCGGCGTCGACAGATCGAGCGCTTGGCGGTTGGGCGGTCGATTGGGCGACGCTTTAGTGTTAGTCACTGTGCGACTGCTGTTACAATTCGGTAGCGTACCGAGAACATACCGGTATGCACTTCAAGCAGGGAGAATACCGGTTTGACATCGGTACGGAACCGGTATCGGCTTCCTGCGAGAGATCGACGCTTGACTTGGCGATTGTATTGAAGAGGGGGGTTGTCGGCCTCATCAGAGTCGTCGTCACTATCGAGAAACGAGGAAGAGCGCAAATCGGCGGCAACATGCTGTTCCTCGAGGCCGAGAACAAGATCCTGAAGGAGGTGCTGACGGGCCGCCTGGGCGAGAGGTGAGCGCCTCCTGCTGTGCATGACGTGCCGCGCCATGTTGTGTCCCTGTCGCTGCCGCTGACGCCGCCGCCGCGTGCGTGGACAGCGCCCCGCGGCCGGTGCAGCCGCTCGAGATCCGCCTCTGCGACTTTGACGGTGCGTCTCTCGGCGCGACGGCCGTCCGCTGTCCTTCCTCGTGACTGACGCTCGGTATGGTGCGCTGCAGACGTGCAGTATGACGTGTCGATCGCCGACAACCTGCTCATCGTGTCCATGTCGTACCCGCCGTTCAAGAGCATCGAGGGGTGAGTCGAGTTGGCGCGGCAGGTCTCCGCGAGCTGCATGGAGTCGCCGCTGACGCGTTGTGCGGATGGCGACAAACAGGCTGGGCGTGCACCAAATGTTCAGCGCGACGTACCCGGAGTTCCAGGTGGTGCCGCCCAAGGCGGGCTTCGATCTGTCGCTCCAGGTGAACGTGGACCTCGTCACGCCCGCGAACGCCGGTGCGTCCTCCGCTCCCCGTGTTGCTTTACAGAGAGGAGAGGCGCGCTCAGCTCACGCCTCGGACGCTGTCGGCAGCCTCCGTCGTCGACCGCGTCGCTCTCTTGAAGCGCAACATCCTCGGCGCGCCGTTCGAGCAGTACGACCGACCCTCGCCTCCCGCTCTGCTTCCTCCGTGGTGATTGATACTCACGCGCCGACGCTGTGCCTTGACCAACTACCAGGTGCTTTGCGGCGCTCGCGGCCGGCACGGGCAGCTCGCTCGGCGCGGTGCAGATCCCGTACCGCCGCCACGAGACCATGTACGTGCTGCCGCAGGCCGACCGCATCGTGATCGTGTACTCGATCTGCTTCGAGGACAAGACGGACCAGGCGGTCGCGCGCGTCTTCCTGCAGGAGTTCGTGGACACGCGCCGGTCGGTGAACAACGCGCCGCCCGTGGCCTTCAGCAAGGACCCGCCGCTCGAGCTGCGCGGCGCGCCGGGCCTGCGCAACTCGGCCGACCTCGTGGGCTACCTGAGCCTCGCCATCTTCCCGTCGCACGTGGACACGCCGGAGAAGCGCGTCAAGGCGGCCACGCTCGTGCAGGGCCTGCGCAACTACCTCAACTACCACATCAAGGCCTCCAAGACGTACCTGCACATCCGGATGCGCAAGCGCGTCGACCTGCTGCTGCAAGTGCTGAACCGCGCACGCCCGGAGAAGGACCCGTCCAAGGCCAACAAGAAGACCATCACGGGCCGCACGTTCGCTCGCGCCTAGCCGAGATCGCATCGAGTCTTCAACTCGGTCCTAGCGGATTCCAAGGACAGAGAAGCGCAGGTTGTGTCCCGATCCCCATTGTCCCAACGATAAAGAAGCACTGCCGCGCATCCAGCGAGCACTCTGGTGTCCATGTGTTTGTTCCTCGTGGTCGTGTTGGTCGGCACCCCCGTTTACTCCATTTAGTTATTTTGAAACAATACTCGGATTTGAGATGATGGATGTCACAGGCATCACTCTTGATCTCCGCTCCTCCGAAATAACGAGAATGCTCAAGCTGCCGGCAGGTGCGCGGTCCTTGGCGGCGCTGCGGCGCTCGCTCACACTCGGGGGCCCGGCGCGCGCGCTGTCAGTCGGAGTGGACGTTGGAGCTGCGCCGGACGCTGCGGGGGTGACGGCGGAGGCGGCCAAGGAGCCGAACCGGAAGCCGACGCCGGCGCCGGCAGCACCCGAGACGACGTGGGCGACGGTGGTGGTGGGCGAGATCGTGCGCTTCCACGCGCACCCGGCAGCCGACCGACTGAACGTCTGTCACGTGGACGTCGGCGACCGCGAGGACCTGCTGCAGATCATCTGCGGGGCGCCCAACGTGCGCGAGGGCGTGCGGGTGCCCGTGGCCACGGTCGGCACCAAGCTCGCGATCGCGGACCCGGACAGCGGCGGCACGTGAGTTTCGTCGGTCGATGGTGACGGCGGGTTGATTTCCACTGGCGCTCACTGGAGACTCGTGTATCGATCGCAGCAAGCTGCTCAAGATCAAAAAGTCCAAGCTGCGCGGCGAGCTGTCGCAGGGCATGATCTGCTCCGAGGCCGAGCTGGGCCTCGCGGACCGCAGCGACGGCATCCTGTGGCTGGACGACGCCGCGCCTGTCGGCTCGCTCGTGCGCGAGTGGTCGGCCATCGCCGCGCGGTTCGATGCGCTGGCGGCGGAGAAGCAGAAGCAGGAGACGCCTGCTGCGGCCACGGAGGAGCCGGAGGACGGCGACTACCGCTGCCACATCTAACAAGGCGGAAGGAGTTCGTAGCCCATGCAACATGATAGAAGACGCGCCACAAGAGGCATGCAAACGAGTTCTGTTCTCTTGGCTTTATGGGGAAATGCAGGGGCAAAACTGTCGGGAGGGGGAGGGGCCGGCCCGCAACAAGAAAGACGAGGAGCTAGACGCGCAGGAATCAGACGCGCAGGGATAAGACGGCCGGGGGATGGAGAAGGGATAAGATACAGCCACGACAAGCTACGACGACGATGACGAGGAAGGCGGACGCCGCCTGGGCTCCTGGGACTCTTCGGGCTCAGCGGAGGTACTGGGAGGCGTCTTCAAAGCGCCTTACCGCTTCTGCGGCATGTTGGCCACGCCGTCCAGGAACTCGACCGTCTGGTTGCCCGCCGTCACGTGCAGGAACCCAGTGGGCTGCTTGTTCTCATAAATAGACAGCTCCACGGGCGTGGGCAGGCCGGGCGCGACGAGCAGCAGGTCGCCGGTGGCCGGCTCCGGCGGCGGCGGCTGCGGGTACAGCTTGCCCATCATCGAGCTCATGTACATGCTCGCGCTGCCGCTGCTGCTGCTGTACATGGGGGACGACATGTGCCGCAGCCCGCCCACGGGCGACGAGACGGGGTACGACTGCTTCATGCCGCCGAGGCCCAGCGTCGCGCCGGGCGGCGGCGGCGCCAGCGAGAACGAGGACGGGCCGAAGCCACTCAGACCGGCCGACCCGCGCGTGGGCGGCGTGGTCGGCAGCGGCGCCGAGAGCCCGCCATCCATGGCGTACGCGTTGTACCGCAGCTGCATCTGGATCTGCACGGCCGGATCGATGTTTGTCGTGTAGTGCGTGTGCGCGTGGGTCGAGAACGGCAGGCGCGTCGGCGACGCCCCGCGGTAGATGGTGGCCATCGTGGACCCAGGTCGCTGCTTGTCTTGGCTCGGATGCGCGTCAATTCCGGCTGGAAAACGTCGACCGAGGCACCGTTGCAACGCTCAGAAAGTGCTTTATCGCGCGGCGGAGGGCGGTGGCGCGCGTTGGGGCGTGGAGAGCGGACGGAGGCGGCGGTGGGAGGCGCTCGGGGAGGTTGACGGTCGGAATTCCGGCCGTGCTTGCGTTTCGGCGAATGAAGACCGGCGTTGGCGTCCGCTCCGGTTTTAGCCTTGGTTTTCTATTATTGGACGGCCGGCATTTATTCGCGAATCAGAGCGGCGCAAGTGCCACTTGCACGCATGTGATTGGTCGAAAGCGAGACCCTCGGTTCGTGTTTGGTGGGTGAACCGCAAGAGTGATGGTCGTGCAAACATGATGGCATCAACATTCTGATGCGAAACATCGTTATCAGCGGTCGGACCCACAAGAAATGGATCGCGGCGTCTTTACATTCTGCGGCGCCTCTCGTGCGACCAGCATTCGATGCCCACAGAACGTCGTCAGCCCTCTCCGTGGTCTCATGGCTGTCCGTGCGTCGGCCGCGCGGACTAGAGGCCGAGGTCGCTCAGGCTCGGGTGCTCGTCCGGCCGGCGGCCCTGCGGCCAGTGGAACAGGCGCTCCGCCTCCTCGATGGCCACGTCGTTGATCGACGCGAACCTCTCCGCCATGTACCCGTCGGCGTCGAACACCCAGTTCTCGTTCCCGTACGCACGATACCACTGGCCCGCGCCAGCGTCCAGCCACTCGTACGCGAAGCGCACGGCGATGCGGTCGCCCTCGAACGCGAACAACTCCTTGATCAGCCGGTACTGCGTCTCCCCGGCCCACTTGCGCGTCAGGAACGCCTCGATCTGCGCACGGCCGGTCACGAACTCGCTGCGGTTGCGCCACTTGCTGTCGACCGTGTACGCGAGCGCGACCTTCTTGGCGTCCCGCGAGTTCCACGAGTCCTCGGCGGCGCGCACCTTGGCGATGGCCGACTCTCTAGTGAACGGCGGGACCGGAGGACGCGCCGCCACTCCGCCCGCGCGCCGGACGGACAGCACCGATGGCGTGATCGCGCTGAAGGCGTCCCGGCCGCCGCGTAGGCCGCCCGTGGCGAGGAATCGACGCGCGCCGACCGGCATCGACAGCACCAGGTGATCTTGGTCTTGCTTGGTGTTGGCGAAAAGCGAACTGACTGCAAGATTGCATCTGAAGACCAACTGACGACGACAAGTTGCCATGATTGCATGACAAATATTGTATTGTCATCTCCACCACATGGATAGGTTCACTTTCGGCATACTGAACGCAAGAGCTCGGCAGTCTGTCCCTCCAAACGGCACAATGTACCATATTTGTCAAGGTTTTATGTCCCTTTTGGTAAGGTTTTTCTTGTTTTTGTCGAAATGAGGACTAAAAGTGAGGGGGCTAAAAGTGAGGGGGGAAACATTTGATGCGCGGCCTTCCGTCAGTCTCCCAGACAATAAGCGTCGGCGCCTTTCTCGGCCAGCAGGAAGCAGGAAGGAAGCGCCGAAGTCCGAGGCTTCCGCGCGCTCCGTGACGTCCCCCGCGCGCCTTCAGCCCCCGCAGTAGCGCCCGCCTGCTGCGCGGCATCTTGCTGCTCCGTTCGCGGCCTCCCCCGTCGCGAGAACCTCCGAGGGGACCGAGAGCCGCGCGAGCGATCGTTCCAGAAGAGGGCGGGCACGATTCCGCCGTCCACGACCCCGAGCGCCGCCGCCGCCAAGCGAGCCCCCGCCGCCGCGTCCGCCATGCTGAACCGCTTCTCGAGCGCGGTGCAGAGCGCCGTGCAGTCGGCCTCGGCCTCGGTGCAGGGCATGCTGGGCGAGGAGTTCAGCAAGCACTACGAGACGCCCAAGGACTCGACGGCCTCGGGTGGCCACGAGCTGTCGTGGAAGATCTTCCCCGCCGTCTCCAAGAAGAACGGTCTCGAGGTGAGCATCTTCGTGTTCGACAAGGACGACCTGAAGAAGCTCAAGAACCGCGAGTCGCACGAGCGCGTGCTCGAGGTGCTGCGCCACGAGATGAAGACGCTGCGCCTGCTGCGCCACCCGCACGTGCTCAAGGTCGAGGAGGTGTTCGAGGAGAGCCGCCGCACGCTCAGCTTCGTCACGGAGCGCGTCGTCTGCTCGCTCGCGAACGCCAACAAAGACTTCACGAACGTCGCCAACGTCACGCCCGAGGTGCTCGAGATTGGGCTCACGGAGTTTGAAATCGCCTGCGGACTCATGCACGTCGGGGAGGCGCTGAGCTTCCTGCACCGTGAGGGTCGCCGCGTGCACCTCAGCCTTGGCCCGCACAGCATATTTATTACCCCCAAGGGCGAGTGGAAGCTCGGCGGCATGGGCTTTTGCCGCGTCGTCGAGCCCGGGCAGACCTCGCGCAGCGAGTACTTCAGCTACCAAGGTGCGCATGTCTCGGAGCCGGGTGGGAACTGGGAGCCTCCGCTGGAGTACACCGCGCCGGAAGTGGTGACGGAGCCGCGGCAGTTCAGCAGCAGCGCCGACATGTTCTCTCTCGGGCTGCTCGTGTACGAGCTTTTCGTCCCTCCCCGCGCGGATGGCGGTCGCAATCCCGTCCTTGATGTGCGCGACGGCAACACGATGACCCACGGGTACAAGGTCCAGTCGATGCATCCGATCGCGTTCCCGTCGTCGGTGCCTGTGCCGCTCCAGAACACGATCCGCTCGCTGCTGGCGCTGGAACCGGCTAAGCGTCCCGAGGCGCGTGCGTTCCTCGCCTCGCCGTTCTTTGACTCGGGACCTATCAAGACGCTTCGGTCGTTACAGAGTCTGGTGGAGCAGGACCCTGCGGCGCAGGCCAAGTTCCTCACGACCCTGCCCGAAGAGATTGACGGGTTCTCGCCGCGCATACTGCGCGACATGGTGATCCCGGGTCTCCAGTCGGTCGTGATCAACAAGGCCGTTGCGCCGTTTGTCATCACGCCCCTGCTCAAGATCGTCGCCAAGGTGGACAAGATCACGTTCTCCCACTCGATCGCCCCCATGATGATCCCGCTTTTGGCCATTACGGAGCCCGTGCAGTGCATGCTCATGTTCGTGTCGAACCTGGAGACGCTGGTGCCCAAGGCCGACGACGGGTACATTCGCGATCACATCGTGCCCATGCTGTGCCGCGCGCTCGACAGTACGGTGCCCGAGATCCTGGACACGGTGCTCAACAAGATCGTCGACCAGGCCAGTCTGTTCGAGTACCGCATTCTCAAGCAGGTCATCTTGCCGCGCGTGAACAAGCTGATTCTGCAGCCGCCCCAGATGTCCGTGCGCGTGAACGCGCTGCTGTGGCTTGCCAAGTCCTTCCACGTGTTTGACAAGGACTTGCTGATCGAGAGTGTGTTGCCAACGCTGGCGCAGACGCTGCAGACGGACAAGACGCCGGCTGTATGCATGTGCATTCTGGGATGCTACGACAACCTTGGCAAGCATCTCGGGCCAGAGTTCATCGCGAAGCTCATCCTTCCTGCTGTTGCGCCGCTGTTGTGGGAGCAGACGCTCAACAACTCGCAGTTTGATGTGGTGTGTGAGAAACTGCAAGACATGATCAAGGCGGTGATCATGGAGCGAGACAAGGGCTTTAACGCTGAGAGCTCGGTCAACTCTGTGACGACGGGTATCACAGCCGCATCGGGAATGTCTGAGGCGGTTCGAGCAGCTGAGGCATCCCATGAGCGAGCGACTGGCGTCGCGGCGGCCAACAAGCTTCTGTCAGAAGAATACGTCCCGCCGAAGAAGGATCGCGACAGGAAGGGCAGCGGGTCTCCAAAGAAGCCAGAGCCGTACTCGGACAACCCATTCTACTTGGGCAGCAGTGACTCCCGGCGGACCCAAAGCAGTGCCACAATGGACCAGCAGCGCAGCAGTGAGTCGCGTGACTCGACCTCCGACCGGTCAGAGACGTTCTCGTCACGGCGACGGGCGGCGAAGAAGAGCGGCTCGCGCACGAGTCGACGCGCTGGCGCGCACAAGGACGACGGAGCTGCCAACCTGCTGGATATCCCGTCGGCTCAGGTAAGCGAAGATTGCTCTGACATTGTTGATCTAGTGCACTCGGCTAACGCTTTGTGCGTGCTGTTCTCTCAGCCGGCTGCTTCGGGTTCCCTGCTTGACACGAGCGGCTTGCTGACGGCTCTGCCATCAGCCATTCCACCGCCGCCTGGTTCGAGTGGTGGCGGCGCGACTGCGGGCATGTTCAATGGCATGAGCATGAGCGGGAACTCAACAACAGCAATGACGACGCCGTCGTTCTCGACGCAACCGGCCATGTCATACCCGCAGCAACAGCAGGCGGGCATCATGGGAGGAGGAGGCTACGGAGCCCAAGCGCCTGGCATGATGAACCAGTACAACCCAGCCATGATGCAGATGACGCCGTACGGGCTCCAGCAGCAGCAGCAGCAGCAAGCGCCTCTGAGTGGCGGCGGCTACGGACAGCAGGGAGGTATGAACGGCGGCTACGGACAGCAAGGAGGTATGAACGGCGCCATGGCTGGTCCCGGCCAGATGCTCCAGATCCAAGCGGCGCCGAGCTACCACCAGCAGCAGCAGAGCACTTCGGGCGACCCGTTCAGTGCGTTCGACGGCCTCTAGCGCGTGGTGGTGAGCTCGGAAGATGGCGTGGGGTGTGCGAGCTGGTCCGGGCCGCCCACCTCTTCTCCGCGTGCATGTCCAAGAGGGATGTATAGATTGAGACGTCGAGGCAATGCGAAGGGCGTTGGACTCGATGTCGTCTCTGCTTGTGAACGCCGACATGCAGACGGTCGTGGCGCCACGGCATTCGCATGGATCGCCCGCCTGTTTCTCATATTCGAGCGCTTCCCAGCGTTCTCGAAGTCCATTTCGGATCGCTCGACCCTCTTCTAGAAACCGGCTTCACTTTAGTGTTGTATGTCATGTCCCACCTCGAACCCCCTCACCCTCTCATCCTGCAACTTTAGCAGCAAACCGCTTCAACTTGGCCTCAGTTGGCAATTCGCCACCAGCAGATCAAGCAAAGCACACGCGACCAAGCAGCAAGCAGCGAGTCCTACAGCCGCCCGCCACGTCGAAGCTTCCACCCGACAACAGCAACATCTCGACCATGTTCAGCAGTCCGTGGGACCTGGTGCGGCCGCGCTGCTGGTACCCCATGTCGTCGCTGGAGCAGGGCATGATGGACCTGGAGCTCATGCGCGACCGCATGCGGTGCTCGCGCTTCCCGTTCCGCGACGAGATGCTGGCGGCGCCCAGTGCGGCCGACGACGATGACTTCTTCCGCGACCTGCCCGTCATGGCGCGCGAGCACTTGCCAGCCACGCAGCACCCGACGGCAGACGTCGGCGGGTCGGGAGACGAGGACGCGCATGGCCGCGCGTTCTCGTCGTACTCGTTCAGCAACTCGTCGGTCGTGGACGACAAGGGACAGCGCGTGGTGAGCACGCGCCGCCGGTACGAGGATTCGACCGGCCGACTCAAGGCCGTGCACGAGCGGCAGGTCGAGGGCAAGACGCTGCGCACGGTCTGGAGCCGCCAGAGCGCCGACGACGCCGGCGTCCACGCCAGCGAGTGCTCGAGCGGCTCGCTCGAGGAGTTTGAGCGCCTGTGGCAGGCCACGCCCTTCGGCGAGGCGCAGAAGAAGACGATCACGCACGGCCAGCAGCACGAGGGCGAGGGGATTGCGGGCAGAGACGACAAGCGTCCGGAGTCGGCGACCCAGCGCATTGAAGGCGAGGACACGGCGTTCGTGGACATCCCGACGGTCGAGGAGAAGCGCCAGCGAGAAGGTGACGCCAGGTGCTGCGAGGAGGAGACCCCAGCCCCGTAGAGGGCCTGGATGGATGCGCATGGCACGAGATGAGAGTTAACGTAATGAACAGCATGCATGGAGCACAGTAAGCCTAGTAAAGGTGGCAGAGTGAAGCGTTGAAGTTTTCCTCCGTGTTTTCACAGGGTTCAAGTGCTGTTATGCACCAGCAAGGAGACGCAAGCATCCGCACCGCAGGCGGCCAAGAAGCTGCGCCACCCCGTCAGCAACTGCGAGAAGCAGTCGCTTAGAGCGCGTGGCCGAACTTGGCGAGCGTGGGCTTGAGCTCCGTGTGCTCGGCGAAGACCTTGGCCTCGGCCTCGGCCTGGCGCTTCGACTGGGCGAGCTTCTTCTTGTAGAAGGCGTCCGACTTGAGGATGCGCTTGGCCTCGAGGCGTTTGACCAGCTCGGCGTGGCCCCAGCCGACCTCCGAGGCGAGCTTGCCCAGCACCGTGTACTTGCGGCTGGCCTTGAGGCGCAGCACGCGCAGAGCGTCCGGGATGACCATGCGCTTCTGCTTGTCGTACGGCGACGGGATGCCGTCGAAGACCTGGAAGGGGAGAAGCATCGACCGTCAGCCACTGATAGATACCACCAGCAACTACCATTGGGTACGGCGACTCTCACCTTGAGGCGCTGGAGGGCTGCGGCACCACGGGCCGTCTTGTGCGGCAGCATGCCACGGATCGTGCGCCAGAGCATGCGCGAGGGGGCACGGTAATGGATCGGGCCCTTCTTGGGGTTCGTCGCCGTGCGCTTGTTCAGGAACTGCAGGAACTTGACCTTGTTGCGCACGTCTGTTTGGCAGGAAGGCACCCGACGTCCACCGACGCATCGAAATCCGCACAGATCGACATGGTCAGTGTCTCTCTTCGGCGTTGGCAACACCGCGGGATTTCTTGTCGGGGGACGAGGAGGTGTTCCAGCAGACGGCATGACACACCGCCGCTTCACACCTGAGAGTGCTCCGCGGGGGTGTCTGCACGCAGCGACTTTTGCATGTTTGAAAGGCGGCCAAGAGGAGCGAGGCGAGCGTCAAAAGCGCTGCTTCCTCGGCTCCACCCCGCCCCTCGTGCTGGATCAGGTGGTCACTCGCTTCTCCCTCCTCTCGCGCGGGTCGAGAGCAGGCAGCGGGCGCACGGGCGTCGCTTGTTCCATCGCGCGGTCCGCACGCGGCGCGCGGTCCTTCGTTGACGCGAGCCAAGTCATTAAGACGCGCCGCCGACGCGCGGGCCCGGACTATGAGCTCGCTCCACACGCACTCCACGCAGCGGCCCCAGCCGCTCCACGGCGCCGACTCGGGGCCGAAGAAGCACACGCACACCACACACAGGCACGAGGAGCGAGGCGGGGTCGGACGTCGTCCTCCTCCTCCTCTTCCTCTTCGCTCTCGCCTCTTCCAAACGCGCAGCGGCCGACAAACGCGGGCAGACACCTCCGCAGAGGCTCCACATCTCTCTCTCCTCGTCCACCCAAGCAAGCAACACGCACAGACATCAACGCAGGGACGTACGCGAGCCCGAGATCTCGAGCTGCTCGCAGCGGACGGCCACGACGTGCTGGCCCTGCAGCAGCTCCTTGGCGATCAGGGAGGCCAGGCGACCCACCAGGTGGCCGCGGCAGTCGACGACGATCGGCTTCTCAAACACCATCTTTCAAGAACCACGGGGAAAAGAGGAAATGCCGACCGTGGACGCCCGACGGCATATCCGCCGCCCGGAGGGTCTGCGAGGGAGCTGCCCGCCGCCAACCGCTGGCGGCCTTATTATTGACCAATCCGATGCTCGATTATTATTTAGCAATCACAACGCTTGAAAAAAAAGAGGGACAATGACCCGTTTTAAATTAGTACTTTTTCCCTCTTTTTTTTTCGAGCGTTTGATTGGCTGACAGATTTTTTGACGTACTTTTGTATGTGGCGTCGGCCAATCACAACGCTCGAAAAATGAGGGAAAAAGTACTAATTTAAAACGGGTCATTGTCCCTCTTTTTATATCAGCCAATGATAACGAGCCATCCGGGACCGGTTCGTTATCCCTACCCCTATACCGGACCGGCTCGAGCTCACACCAAACCAAACCAAGCCGAGCCAAGCCGAGCCGAGCTGAGCCGAGCCGAGCCAAACTGAGCCCTTCCTCACACAAACAGGTGCAACTCGGACGGGAAGAATGGCGGACGCGACGCCCGCCCAGCGGTTTAATGTGCGTGTCTGGCGGTCCCCTGCGGGTCTGCGCGTCTGTTGCATGGGTCTCCAGGCTCCGCTGGCGCTCGCAGGCGCGCTTTCTGCGTCTTCCGGCGGGTTCTGACGCGTGAACGGCTCCCTTTTCCGGCAGTGGACAGAGGCGTGGGCCGAGGCCGCGCCGGCGGTTCCGGAGCGGCGGCGGCGGCAAGAGAGCGTGGCGATGGCGACGGCCTTCCGCAGGGAGTCGCAGGCGCGCTGGGAGGCCGCGAGGCACCTGCGCGACGCTCCCGAGCTCGCGGACCTCGAGCGCGCGGTCCAGGAGGCCAACGCGCGCAAGAAGCTGCAGGGTGAGAGCGCGCAGCGCTTCAAGACGGGCGAGTCGGTCGCGGCCGCCAGTAGTGCGGCCAGCGGTAAACCCGCAGAGCATCTGGCGTTCCGGCAGCGGTCGCGCCACTCGTGGCAGAAGCAGCGCCGCGAGCTGATGGACCAGGCGGAGCAGATCGTGCACGGCGGAGCAAGCCAAGTGCTGCAGACGAAGGCTGGCGATGCTGGAGGCGGCAAAGCGGACGACAGCCTGGCGACGCAGCTCTTGCGTCGCGGGTACGGTCTTGGGGAAGAGGCCGTGGAGAGCAAGAGAGAGAGCGAGAGCGCGTCGACGCAGAGCGCGAGGGACCGACTCGTCGCGTTCTACGCCAAGCACAACCCGGCAAAGCTCTCGACGGTGGACCGCACGCTGGAGGCATTCAAGGGCCGCGAGACCGAGCTGTTTGCCAAGCTTCACGAGCGTTACGTCGCGAACGCTGGCGTCCCACTCAAGGATCGCAAGATCAAGCTGATCACCCAGCCGCACCACCCTACCGTCTACATGGACATTGCGATCGCTGGCAAGCCAGTCGGGCGGGTCGTGATGCGTCTGCTAAGCGACGAAGTGCCGCTGGCAGCTGAGAACTTTCGCTGTCTCTGCACGGGCGAGAAGGTTGGTGCTGCTGCTGTGTTTGTTGGGTATTCGCGGCGCTCCCTGACGCCTTTGAATGGGGTGTGCAGGGAGGAATCCTGACCTTCAAGGGCTCCAAGTTCCATCGCATCATCAAGGACTTTGTCGTCCAGGGCGGAGGTGCGAAGACGCATGCATGTTGGTACCATTGCGGTGGGTGTCTAATGCGCTCCTTCTTCCTATGGCGCCATCAGACTTCACGACTGGCGATGGAACTGGCGGCCAGAGCATCTACCGGAGCACGCCGCACGGCGATCTGTGGGGGAACTTCAAGGATGAAAAGTTTCTCAAGCACGATGCCGTCGGGCTCCTGTCCATGGCGAACGCAGGCAAGAACACGAACGGGTCGCAGGTGCGCAAAGAGTGAAAGCTGTGTCGCGAGGTGCAACGTGCTGATTGATTCTTCTCCAACGTGCTGTAGTTCTTCATCACCACCAAGGCTGGCCTGACCAACCTGGACGGCAAACACGTGGTGTTTGGGGAAGTCATCGAAGGGCTTGACGTGGTCGACTTGATGCAGAACGTCCAGGTCGACCGCGCCAAGAACAGTCGCCCGCTCGACGAGAACGAGGTCGAGGTCGTCGACTGCGGCCAGCTGTAGCTCCGTAGACGTCGGTCGCGGCAAGGTCAGTGCTGGCCGAGAACGCATGGGTCTGTTGCGTCGATCTTTATTGAAACAGGAGGTGCGCCAGGTTCTTCTTGATGGTGACTTTGTGCTGGCCATCCGACTCCCCGCCAGACCGAGAAGCCGCCGCTTCTTGCGCGACCGGCCCTCCCATGCGCACTCGCGACTTGGGGACGCCGCTCGACAGCTCGGCGCGCTTGCTGCTGGAGGACCGAGTCGCGGCAGACGCGACCTGACCCGACCGGCAGTGAGCTCCGCCTCCGTACGACGCGGCGCGGAGCAAGTCGTCCGCTTCGTTGTTGTCGAAAGAGGATGGAGACGCGGCGCCGCTGCCGCTGCCGCTATCGGACTGTCGGGCTGGGCGCTGGGAGGTCGAAGGGGTTGCAGCTGGTCCTCGCACGGACTTCTGCGTCGGTGGGAGCGACGACAGCGCCGTCAGCCGCCGGTCGAGCTTCTCCAGCGACATCCGCAGCAAGCGCTCTTCTTCTGACGGAAGGTCGTCGTCGACCCCGTCGAGAGAGCGCTCAAGCTGCTGGTTGTCGAGCTCTTGGTCGGCAACGCGACGCTCTTCCAGGTGACCTGCAGCGTACCCAAGAGCAGCTCCCTTGGCACGTTCTTTGATCGCCTTGCGATCTCCCAGGTCGTGGACAGCTGCCAGCTCAACTGGGTCGGCCTTTGTTCGTGAGAGGTGTTGGGGTCCGCTTTGTGTGGCCGTCGGCGTTGGTTTGCCCGCGAGGACTCCCGTGCTCGGCGTCTTGGAGGATCCGCCAGTCAACAGCCCCGCTTGCGGTCGCATTGTCGCGTTGGCTCTCGTCGCGGTCGCCGCTCGACGCGGGATCCCCGAAGGCCCCGGCGGTTTGTCACCCTGCAGAGTGCTGCTGCTCGTCAGAGTCGATGGGGATTCACGAACATCGGCCGCCACCGGCTGCTTCAGCGTCGTGGACGCAATGTCACTCGCGGCTGGCTTGGAGACGCGCTGCCTCGCCTCCTGCTCGAGCTTCCGCCGCTGCTGCACCAGCTTTGGCGCGCACCAATCTCCATCACCCGCTGGTAGAGAAGCCTCCTTCCCTACTGTCGGCACCGCATCGACGCAAGCGCGACGACTGGCCGCGGCGTCCGACGCAGCCTTCATGTCCTTTGCTCGCCGGGAGGGCGGCTCCGCCACGGACATGGACATGGACAGCTCCAGGCTGTCTTTGAGTCTTTCGGCACAGCGCCCCAGGCCGTCGCTGTCGCTTTCCGAGCCGTCGGAACTGCCGAACGCCTCGAGCAAGTCGAGGCCCGACGTGGCCGCACGCGTCGCCACGTCAGCCGTTTCCGGCGCTACCGGAACGCCCACGCGTCTGCCAGACACGGGAGACCCACCGCCGGACTCGCCTCCTCTCCGCGCATGCCTCCGCTGCTGCCGCGCGGCCGCCATCGCCGCCAGCCGCGCCTCCACGCGCCGCAAGTCGTACGCCTCGTCGTCCATTGCTATCGGGCGGCAATTCCGGTGATCCGCCGACGCTTCAAGTGGAGGATGGGGGGTACACAAGGGTACACTTCGCGTACCCCTCCCGTTTCAGCCGCACCCCTTTCCCCCATCGGTAAATAGCGTGGCGCACACCACATGGATCACGCGCCGGATTGCGCCTCTGGAATTACCGCCAATCATGCGCATGCAGTTTCCTCTTTTCGTCCAATCCGCGCTCTCCCCCAGCTGTTTGTCCAATCAGTCGCGAGCCCCCACCACCAGAAGAATCAAACAACGAGCGGCTCCCGTCGTCGGGATTCATATCCCGCGATCCACCGGTCTCCTCCTTCGTGTCCTGCGCTCATTCCGCATCTTGTGCGACCGCGAGCACGCGCACTCGAAGCCCAGGAAGACCAGGAAGACCAGCGGCGATGCTCGGCAAGGCGGTGCGCTCGGCGGGCTCGCCCATCAAGCGCTCGGGCGTGCTGCAGCGCGGGCTGGCGGCGGCGGCGGGCGAGGCCGGCGAGGGCCTCAACCGCGTGAGCGCGCGCATCACGCAGCCAAAGTCGCAGGGCGCGTCGCAGGCCATGCTGTACGCGACGGGCATGACGGAGGACGACATGAACAAGGCGCAGGTGGGCATCGCGTCCATGTGGTGGGAGGGCAACCCGTGCAACATGCACCTGCTGGACCTGGCCGGCGAGGTCAAGAAGGGCGTCGAGGAGGCCGGGCTCGTGGGCCTGCGCTTCAACACGATCGGCGTGAGCGACGGCATCAGCATGGGCACCGAGGGCATGCGCTACTCGCTGCAGTCGCGCGACCTCATCGCCGACTCGATCGAGACGGTCATGGGCGGCCAGTGGTACGACGCCAACATCTGCATCCCCGGGTGCGACAAGAACATGCCCGGCTGCATCATGGCCATGGCGCGCATCAACCGCCCGTCGCTCATGGTCTACGGCGGCACCATCCGCGCCGGCTGTGGCAAGGGCGGCCAGAAACTCGACCTCGTCTCGGCCTTCCAGGCCTACGGCGAGTACATCGCCAACCGCATCACGGAGGAGGAGCGCTTCGACATCATCCGGAACGCCTGCCCGGGCCCCGGCGCCTGCGGCGGCATGTACACGGCCAACACGATGGCCACAGCCATCGAGACGCTCGGCCTGAGCCTGCCGTACTCATCCAGCAACCCGGCCAACTCGAAGGAGAAGCAGGAGGAGTGCCTGCGCGCCGGCGAGGCCATCAAGGTGCTGCTGGAGAAGGACATCAAGCCGCGCGACATCCTCAGCCGCCAGGCCTTCGAGAACGCCATCACGGTCACCATGGCGCTCGGCGGCTCCACCAACGCCGTGCTGCACCTGATTGCCATCGCGCGCGCGGCCGGCGTGCCGCTGTCGATCGACGACTTCGAGGAGGTCTCGGAGCGCGTGCCCTTCCTGGCCGACCTCAAGCCCAGCGGCAGCTACGTCATGGAGGACATCCACCGCGTGGGCGGCACGCCCGCCATCCTCAAGTACCTGCTCAACAAGGGCTACATTGACGGCGACTGCCTCACGGTCACGGGCAAGACGCTGGCCGAGAACGTGCGCGACGTGCCGGACCTGTCGGACAACCACAAGATCATCCACTCGGTCGAGAGCCCGATCAAGGCCAGCGGCCACCTGCGCGTGCTGCGCGGCGACATCGCGCCCGAGGGCTCGATCGCCAAGATCACGGGCAAGGAGGGCCTCGTCTTCACGGGCACGGCCAAGGTACGAGTCGCTCGTGTTCATCTGCGCGTGGCTTGCAGGTGCTGACTGACGTGTGGCGGTGACTGTGACTGTGACGGTGACTCGGTGCAGGTGTTCGACCGCGAGGAGGACATGCTGCCGGCGCTCGAGCGCGGCGAGATCGGCAAGGGCAACGTTGTCATCATCCGCTATGTCGGCCCCAAGGGCGGCCCGGGCATGCCCGAGATGCGTACGTGACTGCCGGCTGACGGTCTGACCGTCAACTTTGTTTCATTGTGGTCTCACCATCGCTCGTGTGCGTCTGCAGTCTCGCCGACGTCGGCCATCATGGGCGCGGGCCTGGGCAAGGACGTGGCCATGCTCACGGACGGCCGCTTCTCGGGCGGCTCGCACGGCTTCATCATCGGGCACATCACGCCCGAGGCGCAGGTGGGCGGCCCCATCGCGCTGATCCAGGATGGCGACAAGCTGACGATCGACGCCGAGAAGAACCGCATCGACTTCGTGGACGTGTCGGCCGACGAGCTGGCGCGCCGCAAGAAGAACTGGAGCCCGCCGCCGCTCAAGGCGACGCGCGGCACGCTGTACAAGTTCATTAAGAACGTCAAGTCGGCGTCCGAGGGCTGCGTCACGGACGAGTAAGTATCAGTGCGTGCCGCTGCGCGTGACTAGTGTCGTAGGGCCCGCACGTTGTAATAGACGGCGTCGTGAAGGTTCGCTCGGCTGTGTTGCATCAGACATGGCCATCAAGACTCTGTGGGTGGCCAGCCGTGGACGCGTGGGTGGGTATCAACAGGGATCCATTCATCCGCCAGGGGCTTTGCCATGAAGACACGAAGACTCACGCACACGCGACGCTAGCAGGACTTCAGAGCGGAGGCACGCCTCTTGGCGCCGTGCCCGCCGCGAGCTGCTGCTGCGTGAGGTACGACTTGAGCAGCAACCTGCGCATGCGCTCCTGTGCGTCGCCCACGCTGCCATCCGCTTCCATGGTCGGAGCAGCAGCAGCAACCTCTGCGCCGCGCTTGGCGCCGAACAGCAGCTCGGCATCGACGAGCTCGACGTCCGAGGCGAGTCCGGGGCACTTGGCGGCCGTGTGGCGCGCGGTCGGCCGGTCTCCGTCGTCAGCCGCCTGGTTGCCGGCCTGGGCGTTGCGCTCCATGGTGGTGACGGCCAGCGACGCGAGCCGCTCCATGGTGAAGGCGCAGCTGGCGCCGAGCGCCGCGCGGCCGGCCGTGTCGGCCACGCACACGTAGCCGAGCTTGCGGCCGGCGCGCGAGTGGATGGGGCTGCCGGCGAAGAAGCGGATGGCGGGCGGCGCCAGCGGGAAGGCGCGCCGCGCCTGCGCGTCCGCGTGCGCGTCCAGCACGACGGCGGGCGCCTGGCCCATGACGCGGTCCAGGAAGACGCCGAGCTCACCGTCGAGCCCCGGGCGGCCGTCGAGCCCGGCGGCCGAGCGCACGACCTGTCCGCGCGCGTCCACGAGCGCCACGGACGCGATGGGGCAGCTCAGCGTCTGGCACGCCAGCTCGCACAGCAGCTCGAACATGTCGCCGCCCTTGTCCGGCTGCTGCTGTTGCTGCTCGGCGTCCGCGGGCATCGGGTGCACCGCCGCCGCGTCCGCGCGCTCGTCGCCGCTCTGGTTGCCGCATGGCCTGGACGGCGAGCCGTCGCTCGAGCCGAGGCTGCTGCCGCTGCCGTCGCCCGCGTCGGACCGCTTGCTGCCCGAGTAGGACGCGCGGCCGCGCAGGTCGCCGCCCGAGAGGCCGGCTGCGAACAGCGCGTCACCGCCCTCGCGCCGGTCGAAGAGGTTCTCGCGGTCGACGGCGCGCAGCGGCGTGGCGCGCGCGCGCAGCCCGCAGACCTTGCACATGCGCAGCTTGGTGGGGCCCAGGCCCGGCCGGTCGACGCGCGCGACGGCCGAGCAGTCGGCGCACACGACCTCTCCGCAGCGGCGGCAGTGGTGCTTGCGGCGCAGCGCGAAGAAGTGGCGCAGGCACAGCAGGCAGCTCGCGCGCGCGGCGTCGTCCACCCAGGCGGCGCGCGGCAGGAACCGCTGGCTGCCCAGGCGCAGGCCCTCGACGATGGCCTGCAGCTTGGACAGGCCCGCGAGCAGCGCGGCCGTGGCCGCCGGCGCGTGCCGCGACGGGAAGCTGCCGCACACGACCACCTCGGTCTCGCCCTCGGCGCTGCGCCGCCAGAAGACGCCCAGCCGCGACAGCCGCGCACGCTTGACGCCGTGCGACGCGCGCAGCGGCGGGCAGCCCACGCGCTCGCCGTCCGTGGACGCCAGGACCCACACGTGCACGCGCTCTCGCTCTTCGTTCGCGGCGTCTCCATCGTCGTCTCCGTCGTTGTCGGTCGGCAGGAAGGCCAGCGACTGGTAGTCGACGACGCACAGGTCTCGCTTGCGGCCGGCGCCGGCCTCGAACGCGCCCCACTTGACCGTCAGAAGCTCGTCTGCGCCGTCGCCCAGTCCGTCCGGGTCGGCGTCCCTCGCCGCCGCCTCGTCCTGGTTGCTCGCGCGGCGGCCGGACGTCCACCGGCCGTTGTACGCCTCGGAGCGGCGGCGCGGCAGCCGCCTCGGCGTCGACCCGCCCGACGCGCTGAGGGCGTCGTCGTCCACGAGCCGCACGGGTGCGCGGCCGCTGTCGAGCTCGTGGTTGTTGCTGCCGCCCTGCCAAAGGCTCACGCGGCCGGCGTCGTCGTCGTCGCTGGCGTCGTGGCGGCTCCGGTCGGCGCGGGGCGCGGAGGAGGAGGGAGGAGCGGAGCGCACGGCGTGCAGCACGAGTGCGTCGAGCAGGCGCTTGCCGCAGCACTGGCGCGCGAAGGCCCGCCAGCTGTCGCTCGACGTGTTGGCCAGCACCTGGCGCAGCTCGTGCTCCTGGCAGTGCAGCACGGCGGCGGCGCGCACCAGGCGCCGCGACTCGGCCAGGTTGCTCGTGTCCTTGCGCACCTGCGCGCCGTCCTTCTCGGGCGGCACGTAGCGCCACTGGTCGCTGAAGGCCAGCCGCAGACACGCGCGCGCGTTCTGCTTGGCCTCGGCCAGCAGCTCACCGCGCGCGCGCCGAGGCAGCGGCAGGCTGCGGAAGTGGCTGGCGCTCAGCGGGAACGACCCGTGGCCGCCGACGCTCGAGCCGAGGCTGGTGCCGCTCGCGTGCAGCTCGCGGTATTGCTGGTGGCCGCTGCCAGACATGGTGCCGAGCCGAGCGAGGAGGAGCTGCCGACGGTCGGGGGCTGGAGCCTGCGGGCCGGTCGCGCGCGCGCTGGGCAGTGGAATGAGCAGTAAGCTGGCGCGCGAGCCGTCCGGACGAGCAGCGAGCGGTCGAGCAAGGGGTTTCGCTGGACCAGAAAGCGGTCGAGGCGAGGAAGAAACACGCACGACGTTTGGCTGGCTTGCCGGCGGACTGACCGGCGGTGCAAGCGGTGCAAGCGTGGAAAGAAGCCCCGACTTCCGCGAAGCTTCTGCGCGTCGCGTGGGCTCGTGGCGGGGGTGAAACAGTCCTCAAGGGCAACGCGAGGACTCCGAGACTCTCCTCCACCGTTTCGGCATTGCAGTCTGGATGGCTCGACGCCCAGGAATAGACGGCGGTGACGTCCATTTGGCGCTCCTGACAGGCTGACAGGCCAGCGACTTGAGGGCCACCGCGCTGGCTCCGTGGAAGGAGAAGGAGGCGATGGGATCAAGCGAACGTTCTGGGCCCCGCGCGTCGACTGGCGCTTGGGGAGGAGAGGCGTCGCCCTGGTTCAGGGCCCGACGGCTTCAAGTGCGTGGCGGACGCAGCGTGCAGCTTCGATAAAGAACCTGCGCGCAAGCGGCCCACGCACGACGAGCATGCAGCGGCGGCCGTGTCACTGGCGACGCGGTCGCGTGGGTCAGTGAAGCGCGGAGAGAGGCTCGGACGGGAGGGCTGCATCCACTCGCCGGTAGTGGAGAGCGACTCGCGAGGCTCTCACTTCCATTCGAGTCGCTCTTGAGCCCCACGACGCTATTGCAGCGTCTCCTCGATGACGACTGGTCTTGCTTGCTCCATGTGGTCGAGCTCCACCTTCAACTGCCGAGCTCCGCGTGCTCTCCTGGTGCTGGAGAGCTGTGCAGGGAGACTGAGGTGATGGATGATGCGTCATGGATCTCAGACGCCGCACAGTGAGAGCGAGTCATCGGCTTCCCGCACGAGTCCCGCGGGACCTCAAAGTTAGTTTGACGCGGTCGAGTCCATCATGGCCGCCGCGGCCCGTTTGCTCGTCGCCTAGCAGCATACGTTGTGCGAGTCACGGATGGCTTGGTGATCGCCTCGCTGCGCGAGCAAACGGGGACTTTTGAGCCTCGCCTCAACGATCGGCCAGCCGCTTGACATCCAAGCGCCGAGTGTTCGTCAGCCATGTCGAGCTCGGGCCGGAGCTTGGTGAGCTGCTGCAGAAGTCATAATACCAGCGAGCAGCGCCAGCATTCTGGGCCAGACGCGTGGCGGGAGGACCTCCCAAAGGAGGGAAGCATGAGCCCGAGCCTGTGATTTGCGAGGGAACGAGAGAGGGGCGAACGTCTGTGAGGCCAAGGAGTCCCTGGCGATCCCACTGCCATGGTCGCAAGCAAAGAGGGTCTCCCGGGAAGGAGCCATCCCCGATCAGCTCAGCCGAGAGCGCGCGGCCCGAGGCTGCGGTCGGCGGCGATGCCACCCTCGATGTCGACGCGAGAGGCTTGCTTGTCGTGCTCAGCGTGGGTTGCCGATGATCAGCCCTCGATCAAGTATCGCTTTGCCATTCAAGAACTCCGAGAGTCTCGAATAATATACTTATACGAACAGTCACGGCACTCAATTTACCTCTGATGTTCAACCGTTGCAACGTCATCCCGGCTCCCGCGGTCAAGAGGTCCAAAATCGCATCCCTCGGCGGCGGATACTTTCCATACTCAAACCCAGATAAACGTCCGACATCCGGTGTCTGATGGCATCACCTCGGACGCCCGCCCGTGCCGGCCGTCACTTGCCAATCCTCGCGCGCCAACGGACCCCAGCGCCCGCTCCCGCCTCGACCCTCGGCCGTCGACGCCCCTGTAGCTCGCCATGCTCGCCCGCCGCTTCCTCGCCGCTGCCGCCACGCGCACGGCCACCACACTCGCGGCTGCACATCCGCTGACGCTGCGCCTGGCGTCTCGGCGCCCGCTCGCGCTCGCCTTCTCCGCGGTGGCCGAGCGCGCGGCCATCGTGCACAAGTCGCCACACGGAGAGATCGAGATCCCCGAGACCACCATCTGGGAGGTGCTGCAGGAGCGGGCCAAACAGACCCCCAACAAGCCCGCCTTCATCGACGGCCTCACGCACGAGGAGGTCTCCTTCCGCGAGCTGTACGAGCAGGCCAAGCGCGTGGCCGTGTCGCTGGCCAAGGACGGCGTCAAGAAGGGAGACGTGAGTGTTGAGCATGGTGCTGCGGAGCTATAGCTGGGAGGCTGCCACTGACGCTAGCACTGCACTTGACCAGGTCGTGATCGTGCACTCGCCCAACTGCGTCGAGTACCCGATGGTCCTGCTCGGTGAGTAGTTTTCAGATCGCACAACAAAACCCCGACACCATTGGATGTATCGATACTGACGCGTTCGTTCGCACTTGCAGCGCTCATGTCAATCGGGGCGATTGGCTCGCCGGCGTCGCACATGTTCCTGCCCTATGAGCTTGCTCTCCAGATCCGCGAGGCCAAGGTATGGCACTAGCGTGGCGCTGCCAATGGGTTTGGCGAGCTCACTGACCAGTTGTATTGTCATGCATGCAGGCGAGCTACATCATCACGCACGAGGATCTCAAGAGCGTGACACTCGAAGCCGCTGCGGAGACGGGCATCGACAAGCGGTTCGTCTACACGATGGGGAAGGAGAGTGTTCGTGCCCAGAGCGAGCACAAGAGCGTCAAGTACGTGGACTGTGTGCTGTCGATCTCGACTTGATCGGCGACACTGACACCTCTGGGGTATGATGATCACTTTGGCGTTCAGTGAGATGGCCAAGCAGGACTACGGCTCGTTCACGTTCGAGAAGATCGACCCGGACCTCAAGGTGCTGCTTCCCTTCTCGAGCGGGACGACGGGCGTACCGAAGGTGCGCTACACGATCTCTGAGGCTTTACAGGGTTCGTCGTGACATTGGCAACTAACTTCTGGTGGCAGGGAGTGGCTCTGAGTGCTCGCAACATGATCTCAAACGCTCTGCAAGTGCATCACGTGCAAGACCTGAGCGGCCATTCGCTTGGCCTGCTCCCGTTCTTCCACATCTACGCGTTGATGCTGTTCCACCTCTCGATCTACCAAGGCGCGGCCAAGGTGATCCTGCCGCGCTTCGAGCCCGAGTCGTTCCTGGGCACCCTCGAGAAGTACAAGGTAAGTGACTCTGGAGAGGCTTTCTCCGCCTATGTTGACCCCAAGACGCGTAGCTTACCTGCGCGGCCGTGTATCGTTGATAGATCCGCGCCGCCCATTGCGCGCCGCCGATCGCGCTCTTCATGGCGCACCACCCGCTCGCCGACAAATACGATCTGTCTGCGACCGAGTTCCTCGTCTCGGGTGGAGCGCCGATGGGTCCGGAGGTCGAGAAACTCGTCAAGAACCGCGTGAACGTCTCGGTCAAGCAAGCGTACGGCATGACGGAGCTCTCTCCTGTCGTCAACTACAGCGAGGACGGACACCGCAAGCCGGTAAGGGCTCGCTCTCGAGACCTTCGAGTACTCTCGGATCTGCAGTTCTGAGTGATTCGATGTGTTCAACAGGGGAGCGTTGGCCGCCTCGTGCCCAACACGGAGCTCCGCGTGCGATGCGTCGTGAATGATGTCGACCTGCCGGTCGGCGAGCGCGGCGAGCTGCTCTTCCGCGGCCCGCAGGTCATGCTCGGGTACTCGAACAACGCCGAGGCAAACAAGGCCGTGTTCACGGACGACGGCTTCCTGCGCACGGGCGACATCGGCTACATCGACGAGGACGGGTTCTTGTTCGTCGTGGACCGCGTGAAGGAGCTGATCAAGTACAAGGGCCACCAGGTGGCCCCCGCCGAGCTCGAGGACGTACTCAACAAGCACCCGGACATCAAGGACGCGTGCTGCGTGCGCGGCGCAGACTCGATGGGCGAGGAGATCCCCAAGGCGTTCGTGGTGCTCAAGGACCCGACGAACGCGGCCGGCGTGACGGAGGAGGACGTGATGGCGTTCGTCGCGGAGCGCGTGGCCCCGTTCAAGAAGGTGCGCCAGGTGGAGTTCATCCCCGAGATTCCCAAGTCGGCATCGGGCAAGATCCTGCGCCGCCTGCTGCAGGCGCGCGAGGACCAGCAGCACCAGCACTAGGCCGTTCGCCCGTAAGCAGTACAATGAATAGGAAGCGAGCGCATGTGGACAACCTTGGGCGGCAGCGCGATGAGTAATACTGCAGCGCACGCACCTCGGCCTTCCCGTCGAGCCCAAGCATGCGTCGGCACTGCGCATGGACACCGTGTCACCGACCGAATAGTCCTCGGCGAGTCCCATGGCCTGGAGATTCCCGGACGCTCGGCCGTGGCGAGGACACGACTGCGGCGATGCCAGAACGCTCCCGAGACGCTCGGCCCGAGCCGGAGGCTCCGCCTGGGGCGGAGAGCATGGCCTGCACGCACGCGCGTCCCACTGCCGCCGAGGGAACGCAAGGCGCCGTCATCCGGCGGGTGGGTGCCACTTTGGGCATCCGTGCCTCATGCACGAGTTAAACCGTGCGGGCGACTTGACTCCACTATGGGCTTGCCGGCGATCTGCCCCGTTTCACTCAAAAGTTCAACCGTTGCAACGTCAGCCTTCCCGCGGCCAAAGGTCCAAGCGCTCCCCATCATCAAGGACCCCTCACTGTGGACACCTCGACGGTATCAAGCGGATGCACCGCCTCACTGCCGCTGCCGGTCCGCTGGGCTGGCTGGTTGCCCGGCCCGTTGCCCGGCCTGTTGCCCGGCGGACGGGGCACCGTGGCGTGCGCTGCCGCGGGCCTCGCCCGCTGCTCCCGCTGCTCCGTCATTCAGCAATTCTCTCGTCGCTGGCCACGCCCTCACCCTGCTCGCAGTCCGTGCCTCGACACTCGACACTCGATACTAGGGAAGAATGCTCGCCCGCCGGTTCCTCGCCTCCGCTGCCAAGCATGCGGCCGCGCAGCCCTCGACGCGGCTAGCGGTGGCCCAGTGTCAGCTCGCCGCCGGCTTCGCCACGTACCAGCAGTCGGCGCGGATCGTGCACAAGTCGCCGCACCCGGAGATCGACCTGCCAAACGCCACTATCTGGGAGGTGCTGCAGGAGCGGGCCGAGCAGACGCCCGACAAGCCCGCCGTCATCAACGGCCTCACGCACGAGGAAGTCTCCTTCCGCGAGCTGCTCGAGAGCTCCAAGTGCGTGGCCGTATCACTGGCCAAGGACGGCGTCAAGAAGGGAGACGTGAGTGCTGTTGAGCCAGTGTCCAGTGCTCATCTGTGGGGACGCCTGACTCACCTGCTCGGATGATTCGCTACCCGCGTCCCACTTCGTGCTCCTGACAGGTCGTGATCGTGCACTCGCCCAACTGCGTCGAGTACCCGATGGTGCTACTAGGTGCGTGCTCTCCTGCGCTTCGATGCCTTCTCTTGACGCGTCACTGACCGCTTGGGGTCCTGCCGTGGGATCTGCAGCGCTCATGTCGCTAGGCGCCGTCAGCTCCCCAGCGTCGCACCATTTCAAGCCCCACGAGCTCGCGTACCAGATCCGCGAGTCCAAGGTAGGAAGGACTGACTGCGTTGGGTTTGAAGCTGCGTGAGGCCGCCAGCCACTGACATCGATGACTGTTGGTTGTGGCCGTGCACGCAGGCGAGCTACATCATCACGCACGAGGCGCTCAAGAGTGTGGCTCTCGAGGCCGCTGCGGAGACGGGCATCGACAACCGGTTCGTGTACACCATGAACGAGGAGAGCTCGAACAGTCAGAGCGAACACTTGAGCATCCGGTGCGTGCTGATACCAGACCCACAGTTCACCTTTCGTCTGCACCTGACCACAAGCTGACAACCGGTGTGTGAACGCATCGCTTCGGCAGCGAGATGGCCAAGCAGGACTACGGCTCGTTCACGTTCGAGAAGATCGACCCGGACCTCAACGTGCTGCTGCCGTTTTCGAGCGGAACCACAGGAGAACCGAAGGTACGACGCAGTTACCGCTCGATTGCTCGTCGAAACGATTCTGCAGCATGCTAACCCCTATGCCGGCCCATGCAGGCTGTTGCGCTCAGTGCCCGCAACATGCTCGCGAACGCCCTCCAAGTGCACCGCGTGCAGGACCTGGGCGACTACTCGCTCGGTCTGCTCCCGTTCTTCCAACCCTACGGGTTGATGTTGCTGCACCTCTCGATCTACCAAGGCGCGGCCAAGGTGATCCTGCCGAGCTTTGAGCCCGAGTCGTTCTTGGGTGCCCTCGAGAAGTACAAGGTAACGTTGGAGAGGTGCTCACGCCGAAGCAAGTAGCTCGAGACGCGCAACTCACCTCGTGTCGCGCTGCTGTTGACGTACTAGATCCGAGCCGTGCATTGCTCCCCTCCCACTGCTCACTTCCTCGCGCACGACCCGCTCGCCGACAACTACGACCTGTCCGCAACCGAGTTCCTCATTTCGGGCGGAGCGCCGATGGGCACGGAGATCGAGGGCCTCGTCAAGGATCGGGTGAACGTGACAGTCAAGCAGACGTACGGCACGACGGAGCTCTCACCGGTCGTCAACTACAGCGAGGATGAGTACCGCAAACCGGTAAGTGGAGGTTTATGCGTGCTTCCTCATGTTGGGAGGCCAATCGACTCAATCATGTTGCTGGACGATAACGAACAGGGAAGTGTCGGCCGGCTCGTGCCCAACACGGAGCTTCGCGTGCGGTGCGTCACGACCAACTTCGACCTTCCCGTCGGGCACAAGGGCGAGCTGCTCTTCCGCGGCCCGCAGGTCATGCTCGGGTACTCGAACGACCGCAAGGCGAACAGCAACGTGTTCACCGACGACGGCTTCGTGCGCACGGGGGACTTTGGCTACATCGATGAGGACGGCTTCGTGTTCATTGTGGACCGCGTGAAGGAGCTGATCAAGTACAAGGGCCACCGGATCGCCCCGACCGAGATCGAGGACATCCTCGTTGGGCACCCGCACATCAAGGACGCGTGCTGCGTCCGGGGCAAAGACACGGTCGGCCAGGAGATCGCCAAGGCGTTCGTGGTGCTCAAGGACCCGACGAACGCGGCCGGCGTGACGGACGTGGACGTGATCAACTTCGTGGCGCAGCGGTCGGGCGCGTTCAAGAAGATCCGCCGCGCCGAGTTCGTCGACGAGATCCCGCGGTCCGCCTCGAGCAAGATCCTGCGCCGGCTATTGCAGGAGCGCGAGGACGAGCAGTACAAGGAATGAGCAGCGGCGCGCGACGCGCAGTCGTCTGCGAGGGTCAGCCAGTGACTGCCGGCCGGAGCGGCAAGTGCTGAGTGTGCTGCGGCACGTTCAAGCAAGCGTATGTATACGTGAAGCTCTCGAGTGGAGAGCCTCCATGCGTGGGAAAGAACCCCCAGCGGACTGGGGCAACGCCCTCTGCGAGTCGAATTGATATGAATGAACACGGTCCGCTGCATCACCGCCATTGATGGGGGTCTGCAGTGCTTGGCGAGGGAGAAGCTGCTCCCTCCCGATGCTTGCATCGGATGCTTGCATCGGTTGGGGCCTTAACGATTCGTGCCGGCAGGTAGCAACCAGGAGAGAGAGCGAAGTCCCCACTGTAAACTTATTGAAGGTGCTGGGGCGGAAGGCGCACCAGCAAGTGCAATGGCTGAGAGTGCATCGTGGACTGCATCAGAAGAGTGCGAGCCAGCAATGGAAACCGTTTACGATGCATGTCAGACGCGCGTCGGCTCACTCCAGCGTGAGGCGATTGCGTGAAAGGCTGAGCTTACCGAACGGGGACAGTTGACTTGGGTTTGGTTTCGCATAACCGCGACCGGTTGTCCACGCTCTGCTTCCAGCACTGGGAGAGCGTCAGCACCGACCAGTGGGTGGCGAATAGGCTGGCGCAACTGCACACAACCGAGAGGCAGTGCACATGACCTTCGAGGGGCGTGCAGCGGTGGCGGGAAGCCGTGTGTGAGTGCCGCGATGCTCGGCTTGCTACCGAGCTGCGAGCTTGGCACCTCCTCGCGGTCAACGGAACTCGCTTTTTGAACATATAACGGATAGAAGACTTCAACGATCCCTCGATAATTGTTGCTTACACGCAGTATTTCCGTTAAACTCACGGAACCATGTTAGATGACCTTCACTAAATTTAAGTGAATGCACATTTTCTATAGACCAATAACCGTTCGATTGTAGATAGGTGACCACAGATCCATCGGATAGTTGTTGAAATTGATTGATCAATACCGAAATAGAGAGCCTCCATTGGCTGCAAGAGGCAAGCTCTGGATCCAGAGGTCTTTTTGGGATTCAGGTGTTTATCCAGTGCAGTCAGACCTTCATTCTTGATTATGCAACCATACCAAAATTCAATATATTGTCGGAGTGCAGGTACAAACGAGTGTTTATCCAGAGTACTTTTACACCCCGCCGTTCGGCAAAAAACTCGAAACGCGTTTATCCTGTCTTCTGGCAATGCCAAAACAAAGGATAAACGCACCTCGTGGTTTTATTTGCGTGTTTATGTCGAGGGATGGCGTTAAATTTCGAGGAAATAATTTTAGCGCGTTTTTTTCACCTACCCCTTCCAGAGGTCGCGTGATTGAACATTAACCGATACATCTGTTGAACACATAACTGATGCAAGAGCCGCCAGCCCATCCCCTTGCTCCACAAGTTCAAGTTCTGTTAGGTCAACATCGTCAGCGGATACACGCCGCTCCAATAGTGGAACGCCATACCATTGCGGCGAGAAGCCCGCGCCGATCCGCTCCGCCCAGCATGCCCATTCGGCAATCTGCTGCTCAAGGAGTCCCCGCCCCGCCGCCGCCGCCCTCCCGCCCGTCCGCTGCCTCTCCTGATGCTCGCCCGCCGCTTCCTCGCCACCCCGGCCGCGCGCTCGCTGGCCCAGCGGGCGGTCGCGCGCGCGCCGCAGCCGCTGACGCTGCGCCTGGCGCCTCGGCGCTCGCTCGTGCTCTCCTTCTCCACGTTCGAGTTCTCGCCGATCGTGCACAAGTCGCCGCACCCGGAGATCGACATCCCCAAGAAAACCATCTGGGACATCGTCGGCGAGCAGGCCGAGCGCAACGGCGACAAGACCGCCTTCATCTGCGGGCTCACGCACGAGCGCGTCTCCTTCCGCGAGCTGTACGACAACTCCAAGCGCGTGGCCGTCGCGCTGGCCGAGGACGGCATCCGCAAGGGAGACGTACGTGGCGCGCTGGGACGCGCTGGCCCGCGCTTTGATCGTTGGTCCGTCTGGCGCGCGTTGGTGGCTGATGTGTGCGTGATGCAGGCCGTGGTCCTGCACTCGTTCAACTGCATGGAGTACCCGATGGTTGTGCTCGGTACGGACTGCTCGCGCGCGCCATGCTGCTTGGGACCCAACGCGGCTGACACTTACCGGGGCCTCGATGCCGCTTTGCAGCGCTGACGTCTCTGGGTGCCGTGTGCTCGCCGGCGTCGCCCATGTTCCTCCCGGACGAGCTCGCGCTGCAGATCCGCGAAGCCAAGGTATGGCCACGATAGCCCGTGCTTTGCCATGGGGTAGAGGAGGATGCCAACTCGATGCGTGCTTGGGAACAGGCGAACTACATTATCACGCACAAGGAGCTGGAGAAGGTGGCGCTGGATGCCGCCGGGCAATCGGGCGTCGACAAGCGCTTCGTGTACACTATGGGCTCGGCCGCCGAGGCCAGCCAAACGGAGCTCAAGAGCATCAAGTGCGTGCTCTCGTCTATGCGCGCCAATGTTGGGCTCGTTTTAGCGCCAACTGACCTTCGGACCCCGCTCGTTGTGCCGCTGTAGTGACCTGGCGAAGAGGGACTTTGAGGCGTTCACGTTTGAGAAGATCGACCCGGAGCTGAACGTTCTGCTGCCGTTCTCGAGCGGGACGACCGGCGTGCCCAAGGTTTGAGCGCATTCATACTGAGCTGCATGGATACCAACGCTAACAGGCCGCTGCTCGTGCTCCGGGGGATTCCAGGGAGTCGCACTGAGCGCGCGCAACATGGTTTCAAATGCACTCCAAGTGCACCACGTAGAAGACCTGGGCGGCCATTCCCTCGGGCTGCTGCCGTTTTTCCACATCTACGGCATGATGCTGATGCATCTGTCCATGTACCAAGGCGCCGCGAAGGTGATCCTGCCGCGGTTCGAGCCCGAAAGCTTCCTGACGACCCTGGAGAAGTACAAGGTACGCTCAGCGATGAGTATCCTGTCCGTTTGCGATACGAGGAGGCTCACTTTCTGTGCTGCATCAGATCCGAGCTGCACATATTGCGCCTCCAGTCGCGTTGTTCCTTGCGCACCACCCGATGGTCGAGCAGTACGACATCTCCGCCACGGAGTTCCTCGTGTCGGGCGGCGCGCCGATGGGCAAGGAAGTCGAGGGCCTGGTGAAGGACCGACTGAAGGTCACCGTCAAGCAGGCGTACGGTATGACCGAGGCGTCTCCGGCGGTCAACTACAGCGAAGACGAGGCCCGCAAGCCGGTAGGATGCCATTGTGTGTAGCGGGTTGTGTGGCAGTTGACCTAATCGTGGGTTGCTCGATTGGAACAGGGGAGCGTCGGCCGCCTCGTGCCCAACACGGAGCTCCGCGTGCGATGCGTCGTGAATGATGTCGACCTGCCGGTCGGCGAGCGCGGCGAGCTGCTCTTCCGCGGCCCGCAGGTTATGATTGGGTACTCAAACAACGCCGAGGCAAACAAGGCCGTGTTCACGGACGACGGCTTCCTGCGCACGGGCGACATCGGCTACATCGACGAGGACGGGTTCGTGTTTATTGTCGACCGCGTGAAGGAGCTGATCAAGTACAAGGGCCACCAGGGGGCCCCCGCCGAGCTCGAGGACGTACTCAACAAGC
>JAADYF010000132.1:0-38662 GCA_023338175.1 Phytopythium delawarense
CATCATCCATCGCTCTAGATCGATCTCCTCGATATATGCAGCGATGAGAGGGTGAGTCAGGCGAAGCGTGTTGAGCACCGACTCGAAGCCCTCTTTCGTCACCGCAGCTTGAGCTCGATACATGACCGGCTCGAGATCTTCAGGAACCTGCTTGAAGGTGTGCTTGATGTTGCCGATGATGTGTCTGGTACAGAAGTGTGACGGGGTCAACTCCCGTCGCACGCCTCGGTACCCCCAGAGGGTACGAGGTTACATTTACGGTTACATTTGTAGGTTACAGTTCATGTGTAGCTAGGTTACGGTCACACGCCGGATACACAGGCGGCGTGGTGTCGTGTCACTCTCCTATTGGCTGAAAAGGGGACGCAGCCCCTTTTAGCTAATCAGGATCGAGCATTTGCACTTAGCGAGAAACCAGGCCCCGGCCCTGGGAGAAAAATAAACAGAGTTGAATTTGCTTTCTTCCAGCAACGTGCAAGCAAGTAGCGGGCTCTAGGCCCGTTACAAGAAGCGGATCACTGCTCCAGGAGCACGCGCACTGACAGCTGAGATGATGCCCTTGCATCTATCGGAGAACAGCGGCACTCCACCAAACTTGATACCAGTAGTCTTGCAGTTGTTCAGGAACCAGCTGCAGTTGCGCTTGTCTTCAACATCGCACAGAGCCACAGCGAGTGTGATATTGTGGTTGGCGCCGTCGCGACCAACCAGCACGAGCATCGTCTCTTTGTAGACCTGATGCTTCATGAACGCTTCGTCGAGGCCCATCACCGCTTGGCCAAACTCCTGGTGCCTGGTGACGAACGGATGCGACAGGAACGCGCGGCGAAAGTGACCTGTCTCATCACAGTCGATCGAGGAGTGGCTGGTAGGATTCTGTGCGCAGAACGCGCACAACAATGATGGGAGCTTCTTGAAGTCGACACCGTAGTCACCCAAGAGCTCCGATGTTATCGCATCTCGGGCTCGATACGCCATCCGCTGAGGCACAGCTACAGTCTCTGACGCTCTGACTTGAGCCTGCAGGACTCTGGCAGGGATGCGCTGGTTTGCTGCGACGGCACTTCTCGTTGACAGCAGTTGAGTGACTTGTCAAGCGGTCACAGAAGCTGAGCCGGTACAGCCGTGGTGCTCGAGTACGAGCGAGCTGACGAAGAACCCGTGCACGTTCGTGTCGCGTGATGTGAGAACGCGAACGATGAAGGAGCAGGGCGTCTTGCTCGAGGACCGGTACACAATGTTCCGTCCGCCGCTGAGCTGCTTGTCCACCACAGCACGTTTTTCTTGGGAGAGAGCAAGATCCTGCACAAAACTGGTGCATGTTTTGCGATCGGTGAAGAGCATCTTGATTCTGATAACTTGATCAGGGCCTGCCCGCTCGTGAGTATTGCGCGCATCGTTGCTTGGTGAAGCCATCTTGATGAGATGGTGTTGTCGACAAGCAGCGTGTTGTAGAATGACATCGTCCATGCCCAATTTCCCGTGCTCGCATCGGTGGTCCTGTTTGCACATACCTTCTGCTATTTTTGAGCCACATTATTTTTACTGACACATCCCATCCGATCCGTCTTATTATTTACGTCTATTTAAAAACTGAAGGCACCACTTTTGTCAAGGATATCGTCCCCACCTCGATCCCCACTTTGCCTAAGAAAATCCCCCACCTTTGTCGAAGTGTGTCCACTTCTGCCTGTTTTTTCAGATAGCCACCCTTTTTGTCAAAAGTCCGCAAGTCCAGGTTCGCGTCACATCATTTGCAGCGGAAGCCGGTGCTCAAGCTCCAATCCGAGTCGAGTCGCGATGCTGGGGGCGGCGGCGGACGTGGCGGCGGGCGCCCTGGTGCTGCCGGCGCGCGACGCGGCGCTGGTGGCGGGCAGCTGGGCGCTGCTGTTCGCGTTCGCGCGCTTCTTCTTCTCCTGGTGGCTCTTCCGCGACTACGAGGTCAAGGCGGGCGGCGCGCAGCTGCTCTTCTCGGCTTCGCTCGCCTTCTCGCTCAGCATCTTCCAGATGGTGCTCTTCGAGGTCACGGGCGTCATGGCGCCGTCCTCCCGCCAGTGGGTCTGGCGCGTCGACCTCATCGCCATGACCTACCTCATCGTGCTGCTCCTGCCGCTCGCGCTTTTCTACGCCATCGCGCGCGAGTACGGCCTGCGCCGCCGCCGCGCCGCCCTCGCCGCGCTGTCGCTGCTCACGCTCTACCTGTACGCCTTCTGGCGGCTCGGCGCCGTACTGGAGGGCGACATGCCGCAGCAGTCGGTTGAAGGTGCGTCGCGTTCTCGAACGGGGGATGCGGACAGTCTCATTCAAGAGTCACGCTGGCATGTTGTCCACCCACAGTGGCGCTCTTCTCTATCCGGAACTTCGTCAGCCGCGTGAGTCTGCTGGGCGTCATGTTCATGGCCGTGCTCTCGGGCTTCGGCGCCGTCAACTGCCCATACGAGTACCTGTCGGTCTTCTGGCGGCGCATCGCCGAGGAGGACATCGAGTTCCTCGAGAAGCGCCTGCGCCACAACATCGACATTTTGCTCGCCAAGAAGAAGCGGTACATCTTCGAGGTGCGCGCGGCGTCGACGCGCTCGGCAGAGGTGGACTTTGCTCGCCGCGCCGGCGCTGGCTCAGCGCTGCTTTCGCGCGTCCTCCGGCTGTTCTCGTCGTCGTCCGCCGATGGTAACACCCCTCGCTGCGGACAGGGCTGGTCGAAGCGCAGCTAACTAACTATTCCTTGTGCTTGCTCGTGTCATCAGCTACGACATACCTGAAGGGCCTGCAGGCAGAGATCGAGACGCTGGAGAGCCTCGGGCGAGAGCTGTTCCTCGAGATCCACGACCTGCGGGACACGCAGGAGCGATCCAAGCGCGCGCGCACGCTCCGCGGCCGGGTGTTCAACTTCTTCGGGTACATCTTGTCGGCCTTTTGCGTGTACAAGATGGTCATGAGCACCGTCAACGTGCTGTTCCGCCGCAACCGCGACAAGGATCCGATCACGAACGCCATCGAGAAGATCATGTATGTCTGGCCGACCGTCTCGCTCTGGGTACGACCGCACGCGCTGGCTGGTGTATCTGCTATCAGTGGCATGACAGATCTCTCTCTCTCTTCCTTGGGCGATCCTTGGCTGCAGATCAACGTGCGCTTCATATCCGAGATGGCGTCGCTCGGACTGGTCGGCATCCTCGTGTTCACGCAGACGCGCGGGTTCCTGCTCACGCTCGTCAAGATCTTCCGCGCGTGGTCCAGCATCGTGTCCAACAATAGCGTCGTCCTCTGGCTCGCGCACCTCATGGGCATGTACTTCGTCTCCTCCTTCGTGCTCATGCGCATGAACCTGAGCCCAATCCACAGGTAGCCTCGTCTGTTCCAGCACATGCATGTCTGGTTGTTGCTTTCCCTAACGCTCGCCCGTCGAACTGGTCACCGCAGGCAACGCATCGACGAAGTGCTGGGTGACATTGAGTTTGACGTCTTCCACCGGTACTTCGACATGATGTTCGTGGTGAGCGCGAGCAGCAGCCTGGCGCTGCTCGCGCTCACCAAGTTCTCCAAGGCCTCGCGAACCGCCAACAACGACTACGGCGCGCACGACAAGTTCCCGTGAGCGGAGCGCAGAGGCAACCGACTCCTATAGACCAGATCAGCCTTCTACCAGTCACCGAGTAACGAGGAATAACTTATCGACACCACGGACGCTACCTCAATGCACGTGATGCGTTCCATCTCACTCCTGAACAAACGGGAACGACTGGAAGTCGCTATACAGCAGCTGGCTGTCCTGGCCGTAGTGCGCAGCGCTGTAGCACCGGTTGCAGAAGAACATGGGGTCCGACACGCTCAGCCGGTCGCCGTAGCACACGAACTTGGCGGTGTAGTGCTGGCAGATGAAGCAGTTGCGCAATGCTCGGTACAGTGTGTTGGGCAGCCGCATGGGGAACGCCGACCGGTCTTGCTCGTCCCACTCGTGCGGCAGTCGCGCGTCTCGCAGCCGCACCAAGTGCTCGCACTCGCCTTGGTGGATGTACACGCCCGGGACGTCGACAAGCAGCGGCAGGTCGCTGAACCGCGTCTTGTGCAGGCTTCCCGTTGCAAGACCCGCGTCTTGACCAGCAGACGGACTGCATCCGTACTTGGCGAGTCGGCTCGGCTTGGCCTGCAGCCACGCGCGGATCTCCGTCGAGTAGTCCACAACTTGAGTGGGGGCAGACGCCTCCGCATCCTGACGGAGAACGCGCGTGTCGGCGTAAAACTGTCCGCCAAAGAACAGGAGCCTGGCGCTCCGGTCGTGGACGCGCAGCCGCTCGTCGTAGGCGCAGGCAACGAGATCCAGCACCTCGACCAGCATTTGCGAGCCCCGCACGAGGAACGACTGCGTCTTGGCCGGATCCTTGCTGGCGTGGAGCACGTCGATCCACAGGATCGGGTCCATGTCGCTCACGATCTTTGCCGGCTTGTCCTCCACTGCGTCCCCGTTCTCCGCTGCCACCGGCGGCTGCGGCCGCGCGAACTCGAAGCTCCGCGCGGTGGTCGTGTCGGCCGCCGACCGTTTCTGCGCGAGCCGCGGCTTCTTGGGCCGGTGTTGCTCCACGAACCGCCGCACACGCGTGCTCGGCGCCCGCTCCTCCTTCAGGTCGGCGATGTCCGGCAGCGCGTCGATCATACCTCGGAAGTCGCGCAACAGATGCTGCTGCTTGCGGCGCCACCGCTTGCTGCTCTTGCGGCGCTTGCGCTCGCGCCGCTCGGCCTCAGCCGGTGCCAGTTCTTCGCTCTCATCCCCGTCCTCATCCTCCGGGGCGGGCCCGCCCAGGTCCTCGTCGTTCAGGTACAACAACGCGCTCACGAGGCGCTGGTACTTGCCGACGCGCTCCATGTAGGGCAACGCCGTCTCGGCCGCCGCCGGCTCGAGCTCGTTCCAGCGCCGCAGCGCCGCGTACACGCCCACGCCCACCGCGCGCTCCAGTGGTGGCAGATTCACGTCTTCCACGCCAATGTCCACGTCGCTGCCGCCTTCGTCCGCGGCGAACAGCGGCGGGAAGAGCGCGGCGAAGTCGTCGGCCGCCATACCGCACAAACTCAGAGCTCTCCATGGACGCCAAAGGTTTCGAACTGCATCGTACTTTGCCGAACACTCCCAGTACTTACCTTGAAGGGCATCTCGTACTTTGTCGAAGGCGTCGGGTACGCTCCTCCGCTTGGCGACGTTTCCGCTCTTCCTCCCCCTTCACATATCCCCAATACTCACCTCGAGTCACCGACGAGCCTCCAGAAGCGGCGACGACCAGGACGCCGCTGTCTCCGGCGCCGCCCCGCCGCTTCGTGTCTGCCCAGCCTCTCGCGCCGCTGGCTCCACTTCCCGACGTGACAGCTGAGCGTCGGCGCCATGAGCTGGGCCGCCGCGCCAAGCGCCCAGTCGACCGTGGCGATGGTGCGCAAGTCGGTGTCGGGGTCGACTCTCTGGGGCGGCGCGGCGCTGGGCACGAGCGCGAGCTCCACCGCTGCGACCGCCGCCTCGTCAGCCGGAGCAGCGGAAAGCGACGGCGAGCCGCGCGCGCTCGGCGACGTGGTCGTGCCGCTCGTGCTGTGGGACCGGCCGCCCCGCGTGACGGCCTCGAGCATGCACGTCGCGTTCCTCCCGCGATCACAGCCGAGCCAGAACTCGAACGCGGGCGGCAAGCGAGGCGCACCGGCAGGCGCGAGGCGCTCCAGCAGCACCCGTACCGACTGCCGCGCTGGTGCTGGCCTCGCGAGCGCCAAGCCCGGACGAAAGTCGATCGGCGCGTTCAACTTCAACAGCATCGAAGCGGCCTTGGTGGACGATGGCGAAGCGGACGACGACACGCTGGGCGAAGACACGAGCTTTCAGCTCGGCGTGTTCATCGGGACGGCCGACGGCGTCGTGCTGTACTGGCTGTTCGAAGAAGACGCCGTCGTGCAGGTCAACATGCTCATCTTCGCGGACGCGGTGAGCGCGGACGCCAGCGGCGGAGCCGACGCTTCCCAAGCGATTGGCGCGCCGATCCAAGGAATCGCGACCGGCGTGGACGAGTGGGGGCAAAGCACGCTCGTGACGGTCTCTCGAGAAGGCGCCGTAGCGCGGTGGCTGCTGCCAAACGGCGTGTGCTCGAGCGCGAACGTGACCCTGGCGCGCGAGCTCGCGCCGATCAAAGGACTGGAGATGTTCTGCAACAACCGGTACGCCGTCGCGTTCAGTGACGAGTCGCGCATTATGATCCTGGACTCGTGGAAGATGGCGCTTCTCTACTGCGTCGACACGGCGCAAGAGCAGATCCGGCGGAGTATCGCAGTGGGCGAGCTCAAGATGGCGGCAGGGCGGTCCAATGGAGCCGATACCGGCGGGGTTCACAGTCGAAAAGCGGTGAATTCGACAAGATCAAGCGCTTCTGGTTCTGGGAATGCAGGCGGTTCAGACGCGGAGCACTCGACTCAAGCATCACAGAGTGGGGTCATGTCTTCGGCCAGCATGGATACCGACCAGCTGCCGATGGGTAGCAGCCGCGCGGCACTGAACGCAATGCAGGCGACCTCTTCCCCGCACAGCACGCGCAGCCCTTCTCCGTCGCCTCAGGTCTGGGACTCGCTTGTCATCTCTCTGGGCACTGAGGGGCTGGTGAAGTGCTTCGTGTGGGCAAAGCCTCGCGGTGTGAACACGTTTGGGTCAAGTGGATCCCAGTGGCTCCAGCAAAGCTGTTGGATCTTGTCGTGGGCAGACGATGCACACGATATCACGTGCTCTCAAAGCACGTCTCTCAAAGATGGAGACAACATGAATCCACAGACGGCGTTGATGCGCTCCATCAAGACCAGCTACTTCCCTGTCTCCATTCAGTTGTCGCCGAACACCGCATTCGTGCTCTGCATTTGGAAGAGCAAATGGATCGTGTTGAAGCGCAAGTGGCTCTGCGATCTTGACAGCCCAACAAGCAGTAGTACCAGTCATCTCCGGGGAGGTTTCACACGGTCGAAGCCTAAAGTTCGCGGAGTAAGCTGTCGTTCTGTCCCCGGTCAACTCGTGCGGGACGCGAGCGAAAACTCCGCCGAGGAGATCGACAAGTCTATCCAGTGGGACGACGGGAGGTTCCTGAGCGACACCCAAGTAATCCTTTGGACATCTTCTGGGCATGCCTTCACGTTCCAGCTACCTTCAACCGGAAATGGCGGAGAGGCTGGGAAGGATGGCGGCAAGTTCTTCATCTTCACGAAAGATCACGACCAGTTGGTGCCGCGCAGCAGCTGCAAAATGTTGATCGAAGTTGACAAGTTCCAGCGTGTTGGCTTTATGAACGAGTGTCAATGCTGTGGCGACGCGCGCGACGCGTCTCCGTCCAAGGTCACTAGTCTATCTCACACCAGAGCCGGGCGGCTATCCGGCTTCACGTCGTGTGTCGTCCCGGCATCAACGGCTTCGTCTGGTACCAGGGCGACCGACAAACAGCTCCAGGCGCGCTTGATCGCCCCCAATTTTCGGCTAGTGCATACCTGTGCACGCGGAAGCGTCGCTTTCTGGAGAGTGTCGGCCAGCAACTCGGTGGCGTCCGGCAAGGACGCAAAGACTGGTGTGTCAGCGGCTAATGATCCTGTCGAGCCGCCTCGCTTCTTTTACCTCCAGGACGGATTCGATTTGCCTGCCAGAAACGAAGACCACCCTCACCCAGAGCAAGCATCGAGACGACCCAACAAGCATCTGTGTCTGTCGCACCTTATTGTCGCTCGTGACACGGCTCAGTCGTCATACACGTACGAAGTTGCCCTTCGAGCAGGGGTCCGTAGGCGCCGGCAACGATTGCGGCACGAGTTGCATGATGCTGCGAGTGGCAGCAGCTCGACCACGGCCGCCACAGCAGCGAGTGTGCTGGCGAATGCATTGGCTCCAGTCACCGGGCGATTGGGTCAACCATCTTCTACATCGGTTGATGCTGGAGTTTCTTTCAGCTCCGCTCGACCCGGAGGCTTTGAGAAGAGCAATCGGTACCTGTTAGACGTACCGGTGCTGTTGAAGGGCTTCTCGGATGGATCAATCACTTTCCAGCTGCTTGGTTCCGGTGGACGTGGTGGCGAGGCAAGTAGTCGGGACGGCCACGATGACTGTCTGACTGCTCTATCTGCGCACCGCGGCAAAGTCACTGCATTGGCGCACTGCTGCTGGCCTCAGCCGCCATCCACTGAAGACAATTTATCCCTGCTGCTGTCATCAGCCTTACGGAGGGGAAACATCGGCGACGCAACCTCAAGCCGACTTGGAGGACGAACTGGAGCTAGTGGCCGATCAAGTAACCCCACTCTTACTCGACGAGGCAGTTTTACGCAGGCGCTGTCATGCTTGGCGACGGACAAGAACCCATTTTACCGGTCGCGCTTCCCTTCGGCGCCATCTACAACGGCAACACGTCGAAGCTCGTCCAGTCGGAACTTGAAAGCCGAGCTAAGTGTCGACACTACAAGCCTGGTAGCTGTGTCGTTGTCTACATCGGCTCCTTCAAGCCCACGCGCTGGGATCTCAGCGGGTAGGAATGGCCAGCCGCTGGGAGACTTGACGATTCTCGTGTTCTCCGGAGGACAAGACGGTGTATTGAAAGTGATCGAGCTGACTCTGATACCGTCGGGAAGATCGTTCGAGTGCGAGGTCAACATCATCCAGCACTTTCGAAATCACAGAGGCGCCATCGAGCAGATCAGTGTTTCTCCGGTGCGGCACACGACTGATGACTGGGAAGTCGCCTTTCCTGATCGCCTGATCGGCACTGTCGGTGCAGATTACAAGCTTGTCATTTATGCGCCGGTGTACGCCCAGAATCCAATTTGTCCTGGCGCTCGGACCCCAGGAGCGGCAAGCGGGAGGTTGGGGCTGGAGTTTGAGTGCGTTTTCGAGTTCACGCAGCATCCAGACGCCATTCTCTATGTGGAGTGGCATCTGGAGCGGGGATCTGTTCACGTCGAATGCGAGGACCGCATGGTGTACGTTTGGAACATCAATACGGGGATTCTCGAGCGAGCGATCCCGTCCGCGCTACTGAATGGCGGAGGCAACGCGTCCGCCATCGTAGGCGACGGCGACCTTACCTCCAGCCTTCAAGTCGCCGAATCCTCGTCGCCAGTTGACTGCTCCAAGCTGTGTATTGGCGACACGTCGGTGCATTGTCTGCGGTACAAGATCCTGCAATGCGCAGAGCATATCAAGGTGAACTGGCGCATCTTCTTCGAGGTCTGCGGCGATTATGACGATGATGCTGGGTTGGCAGGAGCGAGGGCAGTTCGTGATCGGCGCTCCACGCGGTCGCCGTACGCCATCGGATCTGTGGAGTTGCTGCTGCTATCGTTTCTGCTGTCGTGGGGAGCGTCGCCGGATATTGACCAAGCCTGTCGAGATCTTCTGGGCATTGAGGCTCCCAGCGTGCTGCACTCGTTCGCGCTCGAGGCTGTCCCGGGAGCCATCACACTGCCGATTCCGTGGAAGTCGACACCTCCTCCCCGCCCAAGCGGGCTTGCACTGGGATCTGCGTCTGGGACCTTTGACTTCGCTCGGCATTGGCAGCATTCGTCCGCGATGTCGGCGAATCTGGCGTTGGGGGTCGTCTCGCTGTGCATGAACCTGATGGAGCACCGGTATACCAAGTCGGGTAAGGACGTGGATGGACAGAGCGCAGAGGGTCTTCCAACGTCACCGCGAAACAAGGAAGAGTTCCATGTGCTCTGGAGCCAGATTATCACGCAGCACTCCGTGGTGCTGCCGGACTACGTCCCGCGCTTTCGCGAGCCGGAGCTCGAGTCGCTGGCGAAATTCGGCTTCGACTCGTGCGAGTACACCCAGCTGGCAGCGCGCACACTGCTCAACGGTGTCATCAAACGGCTGAGCTCGGCGACACGAGCGACCATCTCGGCCGAGTACGCCGCCAAGCTTCACCTCGAGCTTGCTCGCCTTGAGACGGAGTCAGGAAGCAAGATCGCCGGGGGCGGGGCGAGTGGGAACGTGACAAACTCGGCCCTGGTGGTCGATCGCTTGGGCTCGCTCGTGATTCTGCTGAGCATGATCGGCACGTGCTATCCTGGCGAGATCGCGCCGGCGACTGCCCGTGAAGTGTGCGACATCCTCGTTCATCTGCTGAGGTCGCCAGCGCACAACGTCGCGTTCGTCGCGGCCGAGCTGCTCACGAAGGGGCTGATGCTGTTCCGCCCCCACTTGCTGGACCTGTCGTCGCTGGTGTGCCAGCTCCTGTTCTTGGACATGCGAGAAAAGCAGCGGGATACGTCTGCGTCGACTGGTGGAGGCGGCGCGGCCGTGAATCACGACGCACGTGTACTGGCGAGCGGCGGCAGCAACGCCGCGCTGAGTCTTCTGGTGGAGCTTGGCGCGTGCGAGACGGCGTTCGTGCTGACGCTGCTTCAGCACGAGATGAACAGCAACGACCGCCCGCAAGGCTACCGCGAGTGCGTGCTGCTGTACTTGACGGAGCTCATCAACACACACTACCTGCTCATGTTCCGCCACCTGCCGGCGGTCGTCGACACGATCATGTGCTGCCTGGACCCGACCAAGCCGGATCGGCGCCGACGGTGCCTGCCGCTGAGCACGCGGTGCCTGCAGAACCTCGTGCGGCGGTTCCCGATGGTGGACTTCCACCGTGAGACGCAGCGGCTCGCCGTGGGGACGATGGAGGCGGTGATCCTGATCTACGACCTGCGCACGGCGACCAAGTGGCGCGTGCTGGACGGGCACTCGTCGGCGCTCTCGGCCGTGAGCTTCCGCGCCGACGGCCAGATCCTGGTCTCGTACGCGGCGCGCGAGGGCAGCGTGCGCTGGTGGAACAGCGGCAACGCCGGGCTGTTCGGCGGCATGCTCAAGATGCACCAGTCGTGTCTGAAGGAGCACAAGCTAGATGTGCTCACGTCGGTCGCCAGCGCACCGGCCATGAGCGGCGGCGCCAGCGCCGACCTGAAGCAGGTCATCCAGACGTGCCGCTTCCACTTCCTGGCGCTCAAGGTGTCGCCCGATAGCCCGACCGCGGCGCTCGCGGCTAGTGGCGCCGGCAACCAGCCCGAGGCCAAGACCAAGACGGTCCTGCGCCTCACACGCGAGGACGCCAGCCAGGTGCAGTTCCTGCTTTGAGGCGGTCGCGGAGACACGAGAACACATCGCCAGGAAGAGCATGTAGTATGCAGGAGGAAGGAGGTAGAACGTGTTGCCGCGGGCTTATAGCTTCTGCGTCCACGGTAGTGCGTGCGTCCACCGATAATCAGACGCATCTGATCCGCCTCGGCGCGCCTTCCCCGAATCTTCGCTTTGGTCGAGTCAGCAAGTACCGTGAATCGGTTTTGACGGGTTTTTGCCTCAGCCGTGCGAACTTCCAGGAACATCAGAATCAGCTTTGAACCGCCACCAACAAGTCCGCCAAGAGCACCACCAAGTCGGTCGGTCTCTCCTCTTCCTCTCCGTCCGCCTCCCCGCCTCCAGTTCCCATGGCGCAGTCGGCGCACCGAGACGCGGACGCCGAGGCGCTGGCGGCCGCGCTGGCCGAGTCGCTGCAGTGCGTTCCTGGCGCTCTCTATCGCGTCGCTAGTCTCCTTGATGCGCTTCCTTCTGGATCTCACGCCGGTCGCTTGCGTACTGACTGGACGCGCCAGGCCGGACTACATGGAGGAGATCCTGCGCGCTGAGTCGGCCTCGCGCCCGGCGCCGCCCGTCGCCCCGTCATCGACGCCCGCGCCGGCTCCGACCTTCGACGATGCAGACCAGACGCCGAGCGACGACGAGGACGACGTGGACGAGGCCACGAGCCGGGAGCTGCAGCGCCACCTGCGGGTCGACGCGCGCGCCGTGCGTATGGACGAGAAGCAGCAGGCCGCCGCGGTAGAAGACGCCCAGGAGGACGAAAAGGAGGAAGAGGAGGAGGAGAATGACGAGGAAGAGGACGACCCCAACGCGCTGCACCCGCTGCTCAACCTGGCCGAGGCCCTGCTGCTGGACGTGCTCCTGTTCCTGGACGAGGAGTCCGTCGTTGCCTGCATGTGCGCGTGCCGCCGGCTGCTGCACGTCGCGCGCGCCGAGGCCGTCTTCGAGACGCTGTGTCGCCGCATCTTCCCGGTGCAGAACCCGCGCGTGGCGGCGGCCGCCAAGGCCGACCGCTTCGCGCTGCGCAAGTTTAAGTCCTGGTACCACATGTTCCACGACCGCCCGCGCGTGCGCTACAACGGCTTCTACTGCCTGCGCGTGTCGTACTACAAGAAGCCCGAGCTCAACATGTGGACCGAGATCGTGCCCGGCACCATCTTGCAGGTCATCTACTACCGCTACTTCGCCTTCCAGCGCGATGGCACGGTGCTCTACGCGATGCTCTTCAAGCCGCCGCACGACGCCACGCCGGCTCTACGAGGCGCGGCGGCGGCCATGGCGGCCATCCCGGCGGCCAGCGGGACCACGTCGACGTCGTCCGGCCGCCAGGAAGT
Organism: Phytopythium delawarense; assembly: GCA_023338175.1. NCBI lineage: Eukaryota > Oomycota > Peronosporomycetes > Pythiales > Pythiaceae > Phytopythium > Phytopythium delawarense. The sequence continues at coordinate 12,451 of JAADYF010000132.1, forward strand.
GTTCCGTGGGCGGTACCACGTTGAGAAGGACGAAGTGTTCGTGCGCGTGCCCACCAACCACAACCTGGTCGAGTTCCGCCTGAAGATCGACCGCCGCTTCCGCGGACACAACACCAAGCTCGTGCTCAAGGAGCACTACTCGTTCTCGGAGCCCAACGGCACGGGCTGGGTCGACCACTTCGACACGCACGACGAAGAGTTCCACTACTGGCGCTGCTGGGACCTCTGCTGATCGTGAGCCCGTGCCGGTTGGACGGACATCCAAGGCGATCCGGCGAGGGAAGGAGGCGCTTTTGTACGTTTAGATGTATGAATAGCCCGCACGGCGTGGCTGTTTGAATTGTTCATACGTCTGCCAGTGAGCAGCGCGGCTTCATGTTGCAGCTTGCGCCGATGACCGCAATCTCTGCTCAGAGCAGATGAGTGGTCTATTTCAGTGTGTCCGCTTGTATTATTAGTTGCCTCCGCTCCACCTCATTGGCTTCCCATGCCTCCTGCAGGTTCTCGCAGCTTGACTCCTTCGTCGGTCACTTCAACTCCAGCGACCACCGCATCGAACCATCCAGCGACGAGCAATGGCGCCGATCGTGCGCACGGCCGTGCCCAAGACGGTCAAAGCAGCTGAAGCGAGCGACAACAACACCAAGAGCACGCGGACGTCCTCGAGCAGCAGCAGCCGCGTGAAAGACGAGCCAGCGGCGAAACGGACGCCCGCGAGCCGGACATCAACGCCGACCAGCAGCTCGGCGGCGGCTGGCAGCACAAGCAGCAAGGCGAGAACTTCGTCTGCGAGCTCGACAGCATCGCGTACAGGCACGTCGTCGTCGTCCAAGGAATCCACACAGCCTCAGAACAGGACGTCGGCTCGCAAAGACGCCAAGACGCCGCCAGCCGCGACTCCGGTTAATAACAACAACGTAGTAGCGCCGCAGCCTCAAGACGCTTCGAAACCCACGCGGGCGGCGCTGCCACTGCCCTCGGCTACGCTTCACAAGCACAAGCAGGCTGCCGTCTTCAACTCGGGCAAGAAGCGGCACAAGACGTACGCGCAGCGTTGTCAAAGGTCTCACTGCTGGTGCCATGAGTCTGATTGAACGCGTTTGGTTGACGAGCAGCAACTTTTCAAGCGCGTACGACGGCGGGTCGATCCCGTGCCGCATCAACCACGGCAGTATCAAGAACGCGGTCCAATGGACCAAGGCTCCCGAGAGTGCGTCTTGCCGAGTTGTGCTGCTTGCGGCTCTCTTCCTTGAATCTAACTCCTTCTCTATGAACTTGCCAGCTCTCGCGTTCGACCCACTGCTGGTCATGTGCACCGAGGGCTTCCTCGAGACGGAGCACCCGTTCGTGTTCCTCTCGAGGCAGATGTTCCGCGAGCTAATGCAGCTCGAGGACGCCCCAGAGAAGACACTGCCGGTGCTCCCGCGCGTGATCGCACCGCTGCGCGCGGCGCTGATGGCCAAGGAGGAGGACGTGTTCCTTATGGCGCTCGAGGCTACGCGGCTGCTGTCCGAGGCCGTCGAGCATGAGATGAACGCGTACGTGCCCAAGCTGGCGCAGCAGATCCACCGGCGCATGGGGACGGCGCGGGGACTGCGTGCACAGGCCGAGGAGACACTGGCTGCGCTGGAGCGCAACGGCGGCAAGGAGGCCCTCGCCATGATCCGCGCCAAGATCCCCACCTACGTCTCCGTCAATATCTAGAGAGCACGGACGAGGAAGGACCTGCATAAGCACAACAAGAGCACGAGGACTGGTTGAAGAAAATTATCATGCAGTGAGAGGCTCCGTCACTCGTCCACAGTGTACTGTGTAGACAGAGCGAGCTTCTAGCATAAATACCGTGGTAAATGCCATGGCGCATCAAACCGCCCGCGCTGACTCAAATGAGGCAGCTTGACAATCGAGAGCAGCTTGTTGTGACACAATACGACTATCAATAGATTCGAAGCATGTCAATTAGAGCCCCAATCTCCACCTTGTGAACGCTCACAGACAAATGCAGTATGGATTGTCGTGTATCCGTGCACAACAAACGTGATTGCTGTGGAATCGACTGACCAGGTCAAGTCCCACAACTTGAACTGGGAACTTTGGTGGCTACCGAAGCCTTCGATCTACCAGTGTTGGAACGCGAGTCGGCCTTTGCTCGGCTGATCTGGCAGCCTGTTACTTGTTGCTGAGAGCCTGTTTCTCTTGCGTTCAAGTCCTGGGCAACAGATTTGCCAGTGAAACGTGACACTGGCTGAGCAGCAAATCCCAACTGCTCAGTCATAAAGCAATCAACCAAGGAGAGAGAGAATGTGCTCTCTTTGCTCTGAAATCCAGCAAGTGTTTTGGAGCACGTGTCGTGCCTAGTTCATTTGATAGGACTCGGAGTCACAGCACATTGTGTCGACAAGCAGCAACAGGTTCCCATGATCCTCGAGTCTCCGCTTAAGCCTGGAGCCTCCAGGATGCGAGGCATGGCACTGACAGCAGCACATGCCCCGCCACCAATGTTCAGGACAAAGTCCCTTTGTTTTATTTTGTCGTTTTATGTTTTTTCTGCTTTCTCTGTTGTTCATCAATGCAAATCGAAAATGCTACGCTACCTTGTCACATACACATATGCAATGCCTTGGTCTGGTCCAGGAAGAAGGCGCGGAACCGATCTCGCTGTCCACCGAGAGCATCAATGCTTCCTCCAATCACTGGTGGGAGCGGACACGGAGACCCATCGCTTGCGCCGTCTGGAGCGTCACGAAAGCAAAGTGGTCGTAGATCGGGGTCTCTCCTTGATCCGAAAAGTAGGCGACCACCTGGCTGAACGATCTCTCCATCTCTTGTGAGATCAATCGCGTCACGTCACGACCCAGTTGCACCTCACGAAGTCGATCTGTCAGCGTTGGCACAATGGGGACGTTGAACGAGGCGTAGCGAATGTCAACCAGCGCGCGCAAGTCAGCTTGGCCGTAGAATCTCATCGAGTGCACGAACATGTCGTCGAGCGTACGCGTCACCGCATCCCCCTTCGATACGTTGGTAGTCGCCAGGGTCCGGCATAAGTTGAATGGCATGTTGAAGACTGACGCGATATCCTCTCGGATCTGCGCGCCTTCACCGAACGTCACGAATGAAAGGCTGAATACTGGAATCTGGATCTCTGCGATATGGTCGATGTGGTTATGAAGTCCGTCCGCCAAGCTTCGGCCGGGGTGATAGCGATCTTGACCGTGCTGATCGATCAGCCGCAAGTTCCCACGACGAAGAACCTGGGGGTTAACGTACAGCACACGAGGGTCGTGCTGGTGCATGCAGTAGCCGTAGTATGCGTGGAGAACGCGTCGATAACACTTCTCGTTGGTGTTGACCTTCCATCCTCGGCAGACGACTTCGCCAGGCGTTGCCCACTGACAGTGACCTTGACAAAAGTAACCGCGCCCGTCGACATGGATGGCATTACTGCACCGGTAGCCTTCCCTCGTGATTGCGCGGCAGCAGCTCGCTTGGTTGCTGTGGCGACCGCAGTACATGCTCCCGTGGCTTCTGAGCGATCGACACTGCTTGCCCTTTGAGGGGGCGAAACCTTGACATCCCGACGACCTCGTCGGCGTGAAGACGTGAGCGTGCGCGTTGCGGACCATGGCAACTTGGCGAATGAAGCGGAGAAAGAGACCAGCGCCAACGGAGCCCCCTGGCATGGCCCGTGGCCATTGCCATGGGCTTCTCGATCGAGAAGATTCGATCAAGAAGATCGTGGACGCATCTGGCATGAGTTGTTATCTTGAAAAGGTGTCAAAGATGATCTCGATCAACGATCTTTGCACAAAATAGGTCTGATTCGTGTTGACTTGAGGCAAATATTTATGCATGTGAGCCACCTTTTACCAATTTCAATCAAATCGTCTCATGGCCGGAAGGAGCTGCGTCCACGACTTGATGGCTTCAAGTTGAAGCACCAGCTCTCGCTGTGGCAAGTCTCCAGTGGTGACGCCCTGACGTCGAGAGTCTCGAGACATTCCCTGCAATTTCTGCGTCATGGGGGCCCGTGGCAGCTGAGCGCTCAACACTTGCTCATCATGCTTCTCGACCGCATTCGGCGTGGTGTGGTGATTGAAACCGCGATCACAACGGCATCGCTGCCAAGCTGCTTGGCGCGACAGTCTCTCAAGTTGTGGGGAGGCAATGACAGGCTTATCAAGACGTACTCAGGCTTGTTGTTACACACTGTTGTTCCCGGGAACGAAGGCGCCTGACCCTCGACCCTTTCAGTTATGCTCTGACCCGAATCACAGCACTTGCCTGCCCCAAGGAGAGCCGCTTGGGTATCGCTGGACGCGCCGCAGGACCGGATTCGCCGGTGCCACGTGACGTGGACGCGGCTTCGGTCGCCGCCGAACCAACCGGGCAGCTTGGGCGAGTGAGAAGGCCTCTCCAAGCTTGGCAATTGGCTCAACAAGTTCGCGTGCGTCCGGTGCGAGCGAGACCAACGAGCTGTGACGAATGATCACGACTGGTCAGCGCAGGTGGAACACGCAGTCGCACCGGAACTTGCAGCGCTGCGTCCGGACACATTTGAGCTCGCTTCGTGTTGGAAGACGCCGCCTGGATGCAAACGGCGAGGCGGGTTCTTTTTGTCGACTCCGCTCGGGACGAGTTGAGGCGCGAGTTAATGCTTTCTCATCACCAGCCAGCCGCAAGAAGAGCATTTGGTTCCAAAAGTTCATCGGTGAGGACTTGGCCTGCTTCATACCTTTGACTCAAAGGTTTTGAGGTATCATTCGCACCCGAGTCTCTCTTCACAGCCTTGAAAATCACACGCCTCGGTCCAGACCCGAGAAAACCTCAAGTTGTTGCGTGCAATGCATCGCTGAGCCCAGCCACTTGGTCTGGCCACCGTCAACCGGCTCGTGTTCGAACAGTAAATGGGTCGTCCATCGCTCTACGATAGACTGGCGCTATACTCTACTGCCCAGCCACTTTCACATTCTCGGCCGAGACGCCATGGCCAACTTGAAAGAGCTCGCACGGCGAGCAGCAGCAGCCGCGGAGCTCGGCCGCTCTCGCTTCGCTGTGCTCCACCATAGCCGCCCATGGATCGACTGGGCATTCGTCTACCTCTCCGGCGGGCTTTACTGCCTCATCCTCCGAGCGAACAACCTCCCGGCGTTCATCGAGACCTACAGCGACGCGGACAGCGACTCCGCTGGGCTGAGAGCGCGCGGCGTGATTCTCGGGATGCTCGAGGACTTCTGTCTATTATCGTACTTGGCGCTGGCGCTGTGGATGTACGACTGGCTCGCGCTGCAGCTCTCACGGTGTCGTGACGTGCGCTCCGCTCGGAGGATCCTGGAAGAAGGAGACGCACCTGAGGACCGGCGGATTCCGTTCGGCAGCTGCTCTTCCTTGTCGACAAAGATGCAGTGGAAAGCTCGGTTTGTTGCCTTTGCCAGCGTCAGCCTCCGCTTCGTGGTCTTCTTCACGCTATTCGCCGGGACCGTCGCGTTCTTCATCGCGGACTACGTGCTCATGCGCGCGCGAAAGCTACGCTTCACGGTCGACTGGATCACAATGTACCTGAACGACGATGGCGCCGCGTCGACTGTCGAGATCCCGAAGGAGGAAGTGCGTCTTGCCGTCACGTCCACGGTCGTCTGTGTGCTCGTGTCCCTCGTTTTCGCACTCGTCAACATCATGTGCGCGACCGATTTGTCGCGTTGGAGTCCCGTGGAGCTCTTGCCAGCGATTCTCCGACTGCGACAGACCAGTCGGAGAAGCGAAGACAAGGCTCGCGGCCAGACGAAGGTGGCTCAACGCTCCAACTCCAAGGACGCCGATGACGCCGTGGATGTGACCACGCCACAGCCGAAGCGTGGATCTATCTACTACATCGTCATGGACTCGGAGGGAGAGGTAGACGATGGCTCCGGTCGGTTCCGATGCGAGAGCGTTGACATCCTCCACACCGAGTCGGACGGCTCCAGCGATCGAGGGCGTGGCAACGGACTTGTCTCAAGAGCGTGTGCCGCAGTGGGTCTAGAAGCTTCACCGGTGCCTTCAACGCACCCTGGTCGCTTTCGTCGACGCATGATGACCTTGCTCGCAGTGTTCTGGACGCTCGCACTCGCCACGATCATCCTCGTCATGTTTCCCCTCGCCGCCATGTCGATGGCTCAGCACACGACGCCCGTCGTCGCTCAAATCGCGCTCAACACGAACCTGAACGAAGCTCTTCGGGCCATGACGGGTGGCGAGGAGCTGCTGGTGCCGACGGTCGCGAGCGCAGAGATCAGCACGAGCTCCGTCAACTCGCTGTTTATCCACAACGCGACCGAGAACTTCACGCTGTTCGCGGACGACGTGCTCTACCGTCGGACCCACGGCTTCCTGGGCGAGCGGTCGCTGAACGTGAGCGTCGACCCAGAGAACCCGCCGAACGTGCTGCTGCTTGTGATCGAGTCGTTCCGGCACCGCGACTCCAAGTATCTCGTGGGCGACGAAGGCGTGTACCTGATGAACGGCGACGCTAACCTGACCGTGACGCCACACTTTGACCGATGGGCTGCGCGGGGTGTCGCATTCAACAATTTCTGGTCAAGCTACCGCACGAGCCGCTCCTTGGAGAGCATCCAGTTCGCGCAGCTGCCCTACGACTCGGTCACGGACTCGGGGACGACCGGCGGCAAGACGGACGTGCAGCTCTCGGGTCTGCCGCAGCTCTTCACAGCGCTTGGATACGACACGCTGTTCGCCACGGGTTGTCGCACTGACTACGATCAATGGGACGCGTTCCTGCCCTCGCACGGGTTTGACGAGGTTCTGGACGTAGATGAGTTCAAGGCGTTCGCCGAGAGCGACTTGGGCATCCAGCCGCAGGACTGGCTGGACGACAAGGACGGCGGGCAGCGCAGGGCACTCTCGTACTGGGGCGTACATGACGACTTGTCGTTCGAGGTGCTCGGCAACCTCATGCTCAACCGGACGAGCGAGCAAGCCGAGCGCGTGGCGGCCGGCCAGTCCAAGCGGCCGACGTTCACCACCTTCTACTCCATCAGCTCGCACGTCCCGTACTGGGAGCACCCCAAGTGGTGGGATGACTACGAAGGCAAGCCCGACCTGTCGGCGCTGTACGAGAACGCGACTGAGTACAGCGACGACATCCACCGGTACGCGGACATCCGGTACTTCCAAGACCTGGCGCTCGGCAAGTTCCTCGACCGGATGCAGGTCGAGGGCGTGCTGAACGACACAATCGTGTTCATCGTCGGTGACCACGGGCAGGCGCCGGAGAACGGGTGCGACAAGTACATTGAAGACGCCCAGGAGTCGACGACCCACGTGGCGGCGGCGCTGATCGCCGAGGGGCGGCTGGGTGACGCTGCGGGCTCCGTCTTCACCGACGCGGCGCAGCACTACGACCTGCTCAACACGCTGGCCGACATGGTGGGCGTTCCGGAAGGTGGCTTCGTCCAGAGCGGCGTGGGTCGGTCGCTGCTGCGCGCCGTGCCGTTTGGCGAGCGCGTCGTGTGGAGCAACAACCCGGCGAAGAAGATGGCGGCGATTCGAGGCACGACGCGCATCGAGTACGACCGCGAGTCGAGCGCCGTGGCCGTCTTTGAGACGCGCAGCGACCACAACGAACTCAACGACTTGTACCCGGCGCTGACGGACGCGGAGAAGGAAGAGATCGACTCGATCCGCGCCGCTGGACGCAGCTTGAACTTGTACTTCAAAGACCGGTGGGACAAGAAGTGCATCCTCTCGGTCGAGTGCTGAGAGCCGCCAGTGGCTCGCCGGACTCGACTGGAAGCTAGTCAAGCCCCTCCGAGTCCTCGCCGTGCTCTCCGACACCAAGCGCCGATCGGCCCTATGCTTGAGCGAGGACCGCTGGCGCATGGGTCGCAACCTGAGCTCCGTACTCTAGCGTACACTCGCGGCGCGCGACCGCCTCGCTCCCGACTTGAGGCCAGGTGGATGGCCAGTCCCCGACCTCTTTATCTGATCTGCAGCTTCACGCAGCCCACTTCGACCTTCACTGAAGGCTTCACTGAAAGTCTGAAGATCCTTCAGAACACATCGTTCGCCGCAGGAGTTCGGATCGAACGCTCTCCTGCACTTCAGGATACTGAAGTATTTCTCTCGCTCAACGAATGGTTGAGAGTACCTATAAGCATAAGTCTATAAGCAATTCACGACAAGCCTTAGCATCTGGTCTGCACCACCACTTCAACAGGCCGTCGGGCTGTCGGCACCCCTCAGCCGCACACTGAGCCAGTTACTGACGAAGTGCAGTGCGGCCGCACGCTTCAACTGGCAAAGACACGCGGGCATCCAGAAAGCTGGCGGGTGTGCCATGCCGATGGAGAGCAAGTGCGTTCGCGAAGGTGGCGACAACGCCGCGAAAGGTGAGGAGGATCGTCTGGTCCGTCCAAATCCCGTGGGGTGCGAATTATGCCTCACAGGCGAGACTACCAGGCGGTCGAGGAAGTGCAAGGTTGTCAGGCGGTCGTGACGACCGCGAGGAGGTTGACTGCCTGTCGTGTTCACTCGCGTGGCGTCTTTCGACAGTGGCGAGCTGCTACCGCTCGGTGCTGATTCCTGCTGCAACCCAGCGCGAGGATGGAAACTTCAGCCAGCAGCCGTCGACGCCACTGAACTGCCGACACACTTGGCCGCAGCCCATGGACATTACGCCACGTCGAGCGAGGCGGAAAACAGAAATGACGCGCGCTCATTCCAACGCCGAGGCGCCCCTTTTGCCGGCGACGTGGCGTCGTGGAGACCCTCTTTGAGCAGTGAATGAGAGTACCAGGGTCGCGCGTGAGACGCTGCCGGTCAGACGCCAAGCTACTAAGCACGTGGGCCATGCAACCGGAGAAAGAGGGCAGTCGCTGCCGCCAATACTGAGGGCGTAGCATGCCTGAAACCAAACCCTTTGCTATTTGATACATGACTATAAATATTGATTTAAAAATGTCTATTTTGAGATAAATTGATATCTGTAATAATGTAGGATACAATACGACTATGTGATTAATAATATCATAATGTCCCAATTGGGCGGCTGGAGGGTCACGCGTCCATCGCTTGCGCCGCCGGCACTTGCCACTTGCCTGGGCCACTTGCCCCATGGCCGCACGACTGTTTACTGCGTGCGGGCGAGTCCCACGTCGACACTTGCCGCCCACCCCTCGCTTTCGCTTTTCGCTGCTCGCTGGCCCGCTCCTCCCCTGCGTCCCGATGGGGGCAGTGGCTCCGGGCACTTCTCAGCTCTCTTCAATGTCCGCCCTGCTCTCCGAGTGCTCACTTCTCAAACCACGCGTCCCCGCGTCTGACTAGCACAGAGTCCGCGCACACGTGCTCTCATTGCTGTTGCCGCAGCGGTGGGCAATGGCGCGGCGCGTGCGAGAAACGCTGTCGGGGACCAACTTCGCGCTCAACACGGCGCTGCACAGATGGCCCTGGCTTGGGTATGCAGCGGTCTACGCCTCCGGGATGGTGGTGTTCTTCACCTACCGCATCGTCAACCTCTCTGCCATCATCGCAGCCCTCCCAGGTGACGAAGATTCCGCCGGTCTCCAAGTGGGCGGCGTCCTGTTCGGACTGCTGCAAGATGCGGTTGTCTCTAGCTACCTGGCCCTCGCACTGTACGTGTTGGACGCGACGTTCAACCGACTCTCGAGCTGCAACGACACGGCGCCCAACGGCTGCCTCGACTGCTTCACGCGAGGCCTCTATTTCGTCTCGCGACTCAAGCTAGTGCTCAAACGCTTGACTCGGTTCGCATTCGCGTTTGCAGTCTACGGAGCCATGGTCGCGGCGGTTGCGACCGACGCGGTGCTCATCAGGACCAGACACTGCCGCTTCTCCTTCGACTGGCTTGGCGACTACCTCAACGACGACTTGGGTCGCTACCCGCTTGAGATGGAACGCGAAGAAGAGCAGCATCTTGCACGGATCGCCACCCACGTGGCGATAGCGCTAGCGGTGATGTTTGCGGCCGTGAACGCCGTCTGGATCGACCTCACGCGGTGGTGCCCGTTCGCTCAGATTGACTGGCGGTTTGTGAGTCGGTCATGCCAGAGGACGCGACGCCAACCCACTGCGGAGTCACTCAATCAGCCATCCATCAACTACATCGTGATTGAGAACGGCGAGTTCTTCGACTCGGACGACAACCAGCTGCGAGGGACGCTGAGTCTGCTGGGCCAGACACCCCAGGCAGACTTCTCAAGCATCGAAATGGGCCAGAGCAAGGATGAGGATGAAGGCGCATCGTGGGAACTCACGGTCGCAACCGCCACCATCTGCATCCTCGTTCTGATCGTGCTCCCCATCCTGCTGACGGTGGTCGCGCGGCATCTCCCGCTGTTGTTGGCTCACATCGCACTCAACGTCAACATCAACGAGCCCGTGCAAGGCATCAGCGGCTTCAATCTCTATCCACCAGGCGGAGACTGATGTGACCAAGTGAGATTGACGTTAGCCTCGACCAAGTGGATGATGCATGAAGCAAACACCACACTTCACACCCGTAGTCGGGGTGCGTCTCACCCGCATTGGACGAAGAACCAACCAACATCCATCACGAAGACGGGTGGCGGCCTCCTGGGCACCCCCGAGCGCTCCCGACTTGTCGGCTTTGCACCGAGCCACGGCATCCTCATTCTTCATCTTGCGCCACTCCACACACTCCAAGACTCCAAGACAAGACTTACGACACTGTCCAGCTGTGCGCCATCATGAAGCTCCAGCTCCTTTCAGCCGTCGCTGTGTGCGTCGGCATACTCTCCAGCCCGTTCGCCGGGGCCCAGCGGACCGGCGGACGCAGAGAGCAGGACGGCAACAGCATGGGCATGGGCAACGGCATGGGCAACGGCATGGACAACGGTATGGGCATGGGTCAGCAAGGCTTCGGTCCTGGTGGCGCCGGCGGCAACTTCGGTGGCGTTGCTGGTGGGCGTTTCGCCGGCACCGGCGGCGGCATCGGAGCACCCGGCGGGTTCGGAGCTGGCGGTGGCGGCCCGTTCGGCGGAGGTCTCGGCGGTCAACTCGGAGGTGGCCTTGGTGGCAGCCTTGGCGGTGGGCTCGGAGGCAGCGTCGGTGGCGGTGCGAACGGTCTGAACGGCGGGCAGCTGAATCGTCCGACGCCGGCGCCGACAACGCGTGCGGGTGGACGCGCCGTGGGAGGTGCTGCTGCTGGAGGAGTCGCGGGCGGTGTTGTCGGAGGAGTTGCTGGCGGTGTCGTGGGCGGAGCTGTTGGGGCCGGTGGCGCGTTCGGCGGCGTCGGCGGTCCCGGCTTCGGCCCAGGCGTCGGCATTGGCGGCCCCGGATTCGGTGGTCCAGGCTTTGGCGGCCCCATCGGCCCCATCGGCCCCATCGGTCCCGTTGGCCCTGTTGGTCCTGTTGGCGGCCCGGGACCGCGTTGGTTCGGCCACGGCCGCCGTGGGCGTCGTTGGTGGTAGCGGATGCGTCGCGACGGCCGCTTGGACCGGAAGAAGCGGCGGCGTCGGACGCAGCGCTCAGAGTGAGTGTGCATTTGCCAGCTCGGATTGTACTTGAGACCGAGCGGCCAGCGCAAGGCGGCGAGTCCGCAGTAAGCAATGAACGAACACCCGTGACGTGACTTTTGATGTTGTGCCTCGCTGTCCGACCAGAACACGTTGATGTGGCAGACGTTCCCCTGTGATATAATATGTCTCTTTGAAATGATACACATCGAGGACATTTTTTTTACTATAAATGAATCCCATATATTAAAAGAATGCATAAACGCGTGCTGTAGCTCCCCGTATGTAAAAGCCCAACTGCTCGCCGCGCCGTCCCTCCATCTCGACACTCAGCCTCTTCCTCCAAATGGCGCGCTCGAGGCCTTCCTCCGCGCTGCTGGCGGCGCTGGCGGCCCTCCTCTGGGTCTCCGCGGCCGCGCAGTTGGTCGTGGACGTCCCGGCGCCGGTCCACGGGCTGGACAGGGCGGCGCTGTGCGCCATGGATGTGGACCGCGCGAGCCACGCGTTAGACCTGGTGCGCGTGCGGCCGGAGCGGCGCGGCGGCGCCGTGGACGCGCGCCGCGCCGCTCTGGCCGACGGGTACCCGCGCATCCTGTGCGTGGTGAACACCATCTCGGTGCACCACGCGACGCGCGCGCAGGCGGTGGCGGACACGTGGGGCCAGCGCTGCGACGAGCTCGTGTTCTTCAGCAACGCGAGCGACTGGATCGTCGTGGGCGAGGGCTCGGCGCGCGAGCGGCGCTTCGAGGTGGTGGCGCTCGACGTGCCCGCGGACCACAACCACCTGTGGCAGAAGCACAAGGCCACGCTTCGCTACGTGCACGCGCGCTTCCGGCACGCCTTCGACTGGTTCTACAAGGCGGACGACGACGCGTTCGTGCTGCTCGAGAACCTGCGCGCGTACCTGCGACGGCCCGAGATCCTCATGAGCCTGCGGCGGACGCCCATGCAGATGGGCCACCGCTTCAACCTCACGCAGGAACTCGTGAGCTACTACATCGTGGACCACCGGCTCGAGACGGCCTGGCGCCAGCGCTGGGACCGCTGGGTCTTCAACTCGGGCGGCCCGGGCTACGCCATGAACCGCCTGTACCTGGACACGGTGGTGGCCAGCTTCGAGGACTGGACGTGCCTCTCGGACGACTTCAGCGAGATGCTGCCCGACGACGCGTCCATCTCGTTCTGCATGATGTGGCACGACGTCTACCCGTGGGATACGCGCGACCTGCGCGGCCGCGAGCGGTGGCACGCCGACAAGCCCAAGGGCGTCTTCTTCAAGAACCCCAACATCGACAACGACCCCGAGTACTGGTACGAGCAGTACCACCGCATGATCGGCGGCGTGCGCTGGGGGGCCGCCGGCGCCGCGCCCGACAGCGTCGCCTTCCACTACGTCAGCCCCGAGCTCATGTACCACATGGAGCGCGCGCTCTACCTGTGCCGCGCGGCCGACGACGTGCGCCACGTCGCCGACTTCAACGACCGCTTCGACCTCGCGCTCGGCGACAAGGTCATGGTCTACCAGGACGTGCCGCGCAAGCGGCGGCGGCAGCAGCAGCCGGCCGACGACGGCCAGTAGCCGAGGAGACCGTGTGAAGTGAGATGCGACGCGTTCGTTACTTGGTTGCTATCGAGTTGGGGTGTCTCCGTCGCAGATACTCTATCTGCTGCTCGGTCCTAGTGCCCGAACAGCGAGCCGGCGTCGCCGAGCCGGTCCTGCGTCTCCAGCCACTGCGCGTGCGCCACCGCGGACGCCTGCTGCTTGCTCGTCAGCACGAGCTTCTCCGGCAGGTCCTGGATGCGCTTGGCTGCGCTGTCGACGCCCCCAAAGAGTCCCGCGACGCCCTCCAGCCCTGACGACGACGCGCGCGCGCTCTTGAGCGCCTGCATGGGCACCTCCAGCAGCTCCTTGACCACGTTCTTCTGGCTCTTGATGCTCAGGTTGCCGCGCAGCGCGCGCTCCGCCTCCGCCACGAGCTCTGGTGTGAGCCCGGGCAGAGAGAGCAGCACGCCGCGAGGCAGCGGGCAGAGCAGCTCGGCCGGCCGCTCGGGCTGGTTGCACGGGTCGATGCCCTTGCACTCGTCCACGGGCACCAGGCCGAGCGTCAGCCGGCAGTAGATGTTGCGCGCGAGGTTGATGAGCTCCCACTTGAGCGCGTCCTCCTTCTCGTGGCCCGGGTGCTCGCCCAGCAGCCCCTGCAGCGCCGCGGAGAAGAGCTCGCGGCCGAAGTACTCGCTCAGCGCCAGCTCCGCGTGCAGCATGTTGACCAGCTTGTCTGCGAGCAGCACGGCGCGGCGGCACGTGGCGCTGTCCTTCCAGCAAATAAGCTGTAGCAGCACCGCGCCGACTGCGAACGGCAGCGTCCGCGACTCGCGCAGGATGAAATCGCGCAGCGCCGCGTCTTCCGGCTGCGTCACGTGCTTGGGGTTGTCCGTCTCGACGCCCACGACGGTCTTGGCGTCGATCGTGCTCTCGAGCAAGTCCATCACCTGCCGCACCATGTCCACGAGCATCTTCTCGCGCGCCACGTCCTGCTTGGTCTCGTCCAGGCCGACCACAAGCGCGCTCCACGGCGTCTTCTTGCTGGGAGCCGCCACCACGCTCGCCGCTCCATTCGACTGCGTGCCGTCCCCACTCGGGACGAACACGGGCTTGGCGAAGCACACGCCGGCGCGGTCGACAAAGTGGCGGAAGATGCTGAGCAGCACCGGCTCCAGCAGCGTCGGGTACAACTGTCGAGGACACGTCTTGATAAACGGCAGCATCACGTACGCGAGCAAACCCTTCAGGTGGCGGTGCTCCATCACTTGCAGGTTGCTGAGCAGGCTGTCCCTCCACACGGCGGCGGCGGCGTCCGGGCTGTCGTAGAAGCTCTCCTGGGACACCGCGACGCCCATCAAATGATACGTCACATCGCGCACGCCGCGGTGCCACTTGGACCAGCGCGAGGCGGGCGGGAGCTTGGCGATCTCGTCTTCATCGAGGTGGTGGCGACCGCCCAGGAACTGCGCGACCTCGTCGACCGAGACGCTCAACAGCCAGCACGCGGACGACGTCTGGAGCGCTGTGGCCTTCACCTCGGCGCTGTAGAGAGCATGCTGAGCCTGGATGAGGGCCGCGAGGTTTGGAAGCAGCAGCGGCCAGATGCTCGCGAAGCCCAGGCGAGTGACGGTGCTACCTGTTGGCGAGGACTCGCTCTTGGCGATGCACGCGCGTTTGGCGATGCCGTAGAGCGTAGTCAGCGTCTGCAGCATCTTCTTGGGCCGCATCGATGAGCTTGAGCCCGAGCCACCAGCAGAGCCAGCACCCGAGGACGACTCAATGGCGCTGATAATCGCTTGGGGGGACGAGACGAGGTCCGTGACCTCTGCAGACGTCCACCGCGCGATGGGCTCGCTCACGACCTGCTGCAGGAACTGCTCGCGCTCCTCGGCACTCTCCATCGAGTTGGAGACCAGCACGAGGATCTCGTACAGCAGCACGCCTTCGGACTCGAGCACGCGGTCCGTCGCGAAGAGCTGCTGCACCTGAGTGCACAGCACTGGCAGCACGGGGAGGATCTGGGCGGGGATGGCGTTGCAAATGGTCACGAGCGACGCCAGCGCGCGCCGCCGGACGTTCATTGTGTCGGTGCTCATTTGCCCATGGACGTCTTCGCCCGGGAGAACAAAGTTGATGTGCGTGAACAGCATGTCAAACACGGGGGTGAGAGCCGCGCCGTCGAGCGCGTAGTACTTGGGGAAGGCCGAGAGCACCAGCATCTGCCGGTACTTCAGCTGCGGGTCTTGTGTCTCGAAGGCCACCACCATCTGCAGCAGCGACTGCACGAGCTGCCGGTTCACGGGGCTCTCCAGCTCGCGCGGCGGAAGCTGCTTGATGACGCACTCGAGCAGCGCCGTGACGCCCTCGTGGTACAGGAACGCCGTGCTGCGCTCCGTACACAGCCGGCGGTCCGGCGTGAGGTGGTCCGTGCCCGACGGGAATCGCGCGAGCACGAACGCGACGCGGTCGCGCAGCATCTCGAGCATGACTGTCGGCGCGAGCTGCACGAGCACGCGGATGAGGCCGTAGATGCGGCCGCGGAAGTTGTAGAAGAAGGTCATGTACTCGTGGTGGTCGTCAAACTCCTCCGCGCTCACCTCGCACACGCGCCGCTCGTTTGTGGAGGCCGCGCTCGCGTCAGTCTCGCCGCCGTCGTCATCGTCGTCGAAGCGGTCGGGCGAGCCCAACCGGAAGAACTTGTCGAACGACGTGGACCGCAGCGTGGCAAGGATGTCGGCGAGGAACGCGTCGCCAGTGCCAGTGACTCGGCCAGCGTTCACCACCGCCTTGTTCTTGAGCACGTTCAGCCACAGCACGACTTGCGCCTCGGCGATCATGACGCTCGGGTGCGTGAACAGCCGCGCGAGGACCTCGAGGACGGCGCGGAGCAGCGCCATCTCCTGCACGCCCTTCTCCAGCAGCAGCGTGTCAAGCTGGTAGGTGCCCCACGTGACGAGCAGGTCGTTCACCTTCTTGTGGAACCGGAGCGTGTCTTCCACCTCGGCGCTCGGGAGTGTCAGCAGGTCCAGCGTGGCCACCTTCTCGACTATCAGCGCGGTGCTCTGCAGCATGATGGCGCGGTTGTCCTTGCCGAAGCCGCGCGACATGTACACCTCGAGGCACTCGGCGGCGGCCAGGCGGAACTCGCGGTCGTCCAGCAGCAGCACGGCCACCATGATGAGGTTGGTCGATGGCTGCACGGGCCGGTCGAGCGGCATCCAGTCCAGGAACTCCTTGAGCATGGCGAGCGCGGCGTGGATGAGGCGCTGGCTCGAGCCGGACGCGGCGGGCACGGCCTTGAACAGCGCGTACTGCTTCTCCAGCTCCTGGTAGACGGCCGGAAAGAGCTGCGGCAGGCACGCGTTGAGGCCCTGCAGGATGTCCTTGCGCCGCGCCGGCGGGATGGACGTGTTGAACGAGCTGCTGACGCAGTCCTCGGCCAGCGAGCGCAGCGCCAGCATGACGAGCTCGATCTGCTGCGGCGAGCCGGCCTGCCAGATCTGCAGCAGCTCGGGCAGCAGTTCGGGCCAGCGCTGCGGGAACTGCCGCTTGGCCATCTGCGCGACCAGCGCCACCTTCTTCTCGCGCAGGAAGACGGGCTCGTCCTCCTTGCTGCTGCCGCTGCTGGCGTTACGCAACAGCAGGTCCACGAGCTCGCTGCGCAGTGTCGACTGCTCGGCGGGCGGCAGCGCGCCCCAGCGCGTGAGCACGTAGTGCTCCAGCACGTGCAGCGCGAAGTGGCGGCGCATGTGCGCCTCCATGGGCGTCGCGGTGTCGCCCGCCGGCGCGCGGAACATGGCCACGGCGTACAGCGCGCAGTCGTCGCGCGTCTTGAACTGCTCGCAGAAGGCGTAGGCCGCCGCGCGGTCCGCCGCCGACGCCGCGGGCGAGTGACTCACCTGCACCGCCAGCAGCGCCTGCTGATACAGCTGCGGGTCCATCTCTCTCGCGGGCGCTGTCGGCGGCCCCAGCGACTCGCGGGCGGCGCGACGGGTAAAGCACGAGGAGGAGGACACGTGGGGTGGCGGGGAGGGCCGGGGGCGGCGGCTCGGAGGCGGGCGGCGCGCAGGAAGAGGGCGTCTCCGCGAGGTGCCAGCAGCTGGCGAATGGGTGCGTCGACAATGGAAATGGTGGAGAAGACGCGGTTGACTTGGCGGTTGTATGGTGTAAAACGGGCTGACCAAAAAACACGCACACACTCATACAGTCGGGTTTTACTCAGCGGTGGATCCTACCACCCGTTCACCCATTCACCCGTTTGGGCACATGGATATAGTTGACAAGTTGACTTCTGAAACTGTTTTTTTCGCTCCCTTTTGCTTTGCATGAAAAAAATCACCCAAAACTCCATCCGCTCATAACATGAACCACCAAACATGAGGCATCAAGTTCGTTTGAGGCCTCAATGCGTGTTGCGGTGCGGCCGACGGTGGGGTGGTCGGCTCTTCGCTGCACAAGTTGCGTGCAGCTCTCGGACACTGCGGTGCGGTGGTGCTGCACACGAGGGCAGCACTCCTCCGCGGCCATCTGTCTTCAACTGCATTGAGTGCAGCAACCGACCACCTCCACCCGACTTCGCATGACGCATAGGGAGCAGGCGCGGATCATCCGCTAGTCTGGTGGTCGATTCCTTCCCGGTGCGTCAAGAAGGTGCCAGCCGCTCTCCTGAACAGGTGGTTGCGGCGTCTCAGTGGCAGGCCGGACAGTGGTGCCTGCCCATTGTGCAGTGCCCAGCCCAAGCAACGCCGGCGTTGGAACACCAGCCACGGCGCTGGCACCGCAGCGATTGGTCGAGAGTTGCTCCGCGTGACGGTGTCAGCAGAGACCAACAGCATTTCGACGTTTTATTACTATCCACCGAAAATAATACCTTGAATTTCGTATGGACGCGTCGAATATTGCGATGTTTTCGCTCGCGAAATAGAATCTAAAAAGCGACTTGCTCCCCATCATCTTGGGAGCTCCATGGCTGGGCACCCGCAGTGCTCACTTCACTCGCCAACCTGCTCCATCCGCGCGCGGACTCTCCTCGGACCCCTCGACAGCCAACGCCAGCGGCCGGCCGACCATGCAGAAGGGCTCGGTGGGCTTCCAGATGCTGTGCTTCGCCTTCGGGCAGGGCATCATGCTGCTCAACGTGGCGTCCGGCGTGCTGTCCAAGTACCTGACGCTCGAGGACGCGAGCCTGCCGACGCTGCAGAGCACGTGCCTGTACATCCTGCTGGCGGTCGTCTTCCTGGCCGTGCGCTTCGTGCGCAAGACGCCGGCCACGTCGATCCCCTGGTGGTACTACATCCTACTGGCGTTCGTCGACGTCGAGGGCAACTACTTCGCCGTCAAGGCGTACAACTACGCCAACTACGCGACGCTCAGCCTCATCCTCAACACGACCGTGCCGTTCGTGACCGTCTTCTGCTTCGTGTTCCTCAAGACGCGCTACCGCCTGCTGCACTGCGTCGGCGGCGTCATCGCGCTCGGCGGACCCATCACGATCTTCCTCGCCGACTACGCCGCGTCCAACAACGGCGTCGCGAGCCGCGAGGTGCGCGGCGATTTCTACGCGCTCGTCGCCGCCGTCTTCTATGCCACGTCCAATGTCATGATCCAGGCGGTCGTCAAGGCGCGCGACGTCAACGCCAACATCGAGGTGCTGGGCTTCCTCGGCTTCTGGGCGTCCATCATCTCCATCGTCCAGGTCGCCATCCTCGAGCGCGACCCGATCGGCGACGTCGACTGGACCGGGCGCGTCTACGGCTACATGGCCGGCTACGTGCTCGTGCTCTTCACCTTCTACGTCATCACGTCCGTCTTCCTGCGCTGGGCCGAGTCGCTCATGTTCAACCTGAGCCTGCTCACCGGCCCCGTGTTCACCGTGGCCGTCTCGTACCTCCTCTTCGACGAGCCCGTCAACAAGTGGTATTGGCTCGCGCTCGCCTTCGTCTACGTCGGGCTCGTCGTCTACAGCAGCTCCAAGGCGCCGATCGAGCTCGGGCAGCACGAGAACGACAAGGAGGAGGTCGAGTTCGCCGAGATGGCCACCCCTACCGCGCGCGACGTCAAGAGCGGCCCCTTCGGTGAAGTGTAGATAGATGCCTCACCTCGCTGCATCTCGAAATTCCACCAAGTAACATTAACGCGAGCACAAAGAGTGTCGTGTTCCAACTCCCACTGCAGTTTGACATGAAGAGCGACGACCAACAAGTCCAGCTCACGGCGGGCTGATGCCAGTGGCGTCGGCGGTCTTACTGTCGCTGGAGCCGCAGCAGCGCTTGGAGAGCTTCCGGCCGTTGTTCGGGTCCTCGGGCACGTCGAGCGTCGGGTTGCGGTCGAAGAAGTTCTCGGGCTTGAGCGTGAACTTGGCGTAGTCCACGGGCATGATGGGCCAGTCCTCGGCGCGCGGGAAGTGCGTGAGCCCGAACGTGTGCCACACGACAATGTCCTCGCCGTCTACCGCCCGGTTCTTGGCGGTGTACGCCGGGAGACCCGCGCCGCCGGGGTGCTGGTTGGGCGTGTAGCCCGCGGCCCACATCTCGTCGCGCTCGTACTGCGAAACCCACAGGTGCTTGGTCGCGAACGTCGCGCGCTGGCGGATGGACGCCTCGTCCGCCGCAAGCAGCAGCGGCAAGCTCTCAGGGATGAGCACGAACGACGTCGGGTTGCCGACCCAGTTGGTCGCCTCGCTCGACGCGATGCGCCAGACGCGGCCCATGTTGTTGTTGGCCTCGCGCTGCGCCTCATGCTCGGTGGCCAAGCGCGTCTCCTTGCGGCGGAACGCGTTGCCCACAGGGTTCTCCGGCCCCATGGGCACGCGCTCGACTTCGAGCTCGTCGACGCAGCACTTGTCGCCGTCGATGGCGACGTCCAGGCGAGCGGAGAAGAGGTGCTGGTGGCACGGGGCACCGAGACGCGGAGCCATCGCCGTGGCCCACGGGTAGTCCTGCACGTCCGGGCGGCCAGAGGCGAAGACGATGCCTGTCGCCTTCGCTTCGAGCTCGATCTTGCCGTCCAAGTAGAGGTACCAGAAGAAGCCGTAGTCGTAGTTGCCGACCGTGACGAAGAAGGAGATGACGAGCCGGCGCTGACGACGAACGGTGCCCTGCTTGGTGTAGTAGTCCGTGTGCTTCCAGAGCGTGCCGAAGTCCTCCTCGTGCATGCAGATGGCGTTCTTGATGACGATGGGCTCGCAGAAGTCGTCGACGACCGTCGCGTCCAGGTACTGGATGTGGCCGAGGCAGTCGCAGCCGAGCTCGAGCGAGTTGGCGAGGCGGCCGAACTGGTACTCGCTCGCGTCGAAGTAGTTCTGCCACTCGTGCGTCGGCACAGGCTCGCCGTACGGCACGACCATCTCGGACACGGAGGCGCGGTTCAGGATCTTGCGGTGCTTGCCCTGGTTGTTGTCGAAGAAGGACACGTCGTGCAGTGTCAGACCCTCGCGACCGTTGAAGCCGATGCGCAGGCGCCAGTTCTCCCACTCGACGACGTTGTTGTCGACGGTAAAGCTCGCCCCCTCGGGCTGCGTGATCACGAGCGGCTTGAGCGACGTGCGCATCGGCCCCGACAGCTTTGGGTCCAGGTAGTCGCCGGGAGACGTCGGGATGTGGTTGTATCCCGTGTCGATCACACGCAGCACCTTGCGGCTCGACAGGTCGACGTGGGCGACGATGCCGTCGATAGGGTACGCCCACATGGCACGCGTGTGCTCTCGCGAGAGGAAGCTGAGCACTCGGATCATGCGGCGCCCGACTTCGTCCCCGTAGCCAAAGACGCCGGCAGAGAGCGGCACGCAGCGCACGTTCTCCAAGTCGGTCACGCCGCGAGACGCCAGCGCCGCAATGTACCGCTCGTCCTGCTTGGTGACGGTCTCGGCGTCGACAAAGTCCTGGTCGAGCACGGGGCCCCAGCCCTCGACGGACGCGTCCATCTGGCGGTTCGCCACGATCTCGCGCGCCACGACGTCGATCACGAGGTCGCGAGCGATGTTGGCCTCTTGGTTGAGCACCAGCACGCCAATCTCGCGCGGCACGCGGTCGCCGGGGCGGAACCCAGCCAGCGTCTTGTGGTCGGGCTCGCGCAGCATCACGTACGAGTAGCGGTAGTGCGGCCCCGAGAGCCCTGCCGCTGCAAGCACTTGCTTGACCTGGCGGACCTCCGAGACCGTGATGGGGTCCAGCGGATGCGTCACCTCGCGCACATCGTCCGCGTCGGTGACCTTGGAGGGCGACGCAGTCGAGTACGATACGGGCGCTTGGGCGTGCTTGCAGCTCATGGTTGTCTTCGGGTGGCGCGGAGGGCTTGGGAGGAAGGCAGTGGAATCGAAAGTGAGCCCTGCTGGTAGCAGAGACCGTCGATCACCTCGTGGAGCTGCTGGGGGCTGCCGCCTTCATGGCATCGCCTTGCTCTCACGGCATCGCCTCGCCCTCATGGGCTGGGGCTGCCCATGACCCACGCCGCGTCGACGTGTGTCCTGTCCTGCCCATGTCCTTCGTCTAACTGTTAGTATGGCGACTCGCGTCGCCAATGCCCATTGCACCGCCGATCTTCCGCTGCGCCAACTTGTCAAACGAGCTGCTTGAAGTCGCTGGACGGCCACGTCGGCGTCGTGGCAGTTCAAACGGACCAATCAGCGATATAAAGGGTTACGATTGGCTGCTTGTCACGTGGTGATTGCCTGGACTGCTCGAGTTGACGAGACGCTGCATCATGACACGGATTGGAGACATCACCTCACGGACAACGGGACGCAGAGCGCGTCAGGTAATCCCAGCGCTCGAGAGGCAAGTCACGGCTCAAGGCTCAAGGCTCAAGGCTCACGGCTCAAGGCTCACGGATCACGGATCACGAAGCTGTGAAAGAGGAGCTGACTCAATCAGGAGAAAGCTCACATCGGTGTATTTGCTGGTGACAGGCGAACTAAAAGTTTATCACAGCCCTCGCGTGACGGCGGCGCCTTGACGTTAACCGCTTGGTGGCAGAATGTCCGGTGTGTAGGAGAACTGGGCGATGCGGCCGCCCAGCTTTGTCGTCAGGCGCAGCGATGCGTGTGGGTGGACAGACGGCCGTTCTTGATGAGGTGTTCCCCTCGCAACAGAAGTGAGCAATGCCAACAACGCTCCGACCGCATCGACTGCAAGTTGACGGAGTGCCCACATAACCAGTAGCGTGGCGGTTGCTTTGCTCACACTGGCGCTGGGACCGAAGGCGGCAGCAACCCCCAACAATGTAGTGCTGCTGCTAGTTGAGCTCGACAGCAGGTGAATCGCCTCGCGAGGGTAGCGAACGCCTGTCGAGACGAGCAAAGCAACGAGCAAGCCACCTGGCACTCCAAAGACGAACCCATTGCTATCTGCGCTCATGCTCCAGACGAGCACGACCATGTTGGTGTACCCGATCACTGCAGCGGCCTGCATCCCCTTTAGGAATGCGCTTGCCAGCACCTGCATGCTTGCTCTGCGTCCCATTCGAAGCGCGCACCAGCTCCAAACCCGCGCGGGCATTGCTCCGGTGCTCGATTCGCCTGCTCGTCGGCGTTGGTAGTTTCCTTCTCGCTTCGCTTCGAGTTCTTTTGAAACAGACTCGAGTCGCGAGTCGCGCTTTCGAGAGACGCCTGCATTCTTCACAGCGACAAGAAGACACGAAGCCACCACGTGAATCCACAAAGACCAACCCAACCTTCACTCGTCCTCGACATGCAGTTCTGCGTGGTTCAATTCAACGTCGCAGACGAAAATGGCTCCTTTTTGGGTGACATAGGTCCTCTAAACGGGTGATCATGGTACATATATAAATTCAAGGAGCCTCGAAAATACTTGATCGCCACTCCACAGTCGGGTGATGGCAGCGAGGTGTCGAGGTCGTCATGGTGAGCTGGGGCGAGATTCTGCTGACGGTCACGGCCGCGGGGTACTTGCTGGGGCGAAAGGAGCTGCCCAAGCTCGCGCACTTCGTTGGCACCTACAGCGGCCGGTCGGTGGGCGCCATCATCCGCGCCAAGAAGGAGTTCTTCGACGCCACCAAGGACAATGATCTGCTCAAGGTCTGTCCGCTTGTATGGTTGTGTCTGCGTCGATGGAGTGCGCGCGCTAACGCTTCTTGTCGCTCCCTGCAGCTCCAGCGCGAGTTTCAGCGGGGCATCGACGAGCTGAATGAGATCCGGTCGGAGCTCACGAGCGTCGGCAGCATGTCGCGGCCGCTGCAGCCGCAGGGATCGGCGGAGCCCGTGAACCAGACGCCAGTGGCGGCCGCCGGTGCTTCAGCGACTGCCTTCCCAGCGTCTTCGTCGTCGGTCGGACGCGCGGCTGGCCCTGTCTCGACCGCTGGCAAGGCTGTCGCGGGCTCCGGCGCTCGCTCCAGCATCTCACTCGCGTCCGAGTACGCTCCGTTCAATGGTGGGTCCAGCACTACTCCTGCGGTTGCCCAGAAGAGATCCAAACTAACGAGCGATGACGGCCGTTTTGAGCAGAGTCTGGTGGCGCAAGAAGTGAGGAAGCGAGCCTGGCGATCGCGGAGCTCAAGCTGGCCCAGCAAGGCAAGTATGCACCGCGCGTCGAGGGCCTCGAGGGCGGCGCGGACTACGTCTCGGCCAGCATCATGGACAGTTTGCTGCTCGAGAAGCGCGGAGCACCAAAGAACAAGGACTCATGAGATGTGGCTGCAATCTAGAGTCGCAACAAAGATCCGGCTATTGCTTGCTAGTTACCACGAGTTCTACTGGGATACCCAGCCTACACGACGTTGTCAGTGTGCTTCGTGAACTCAGTCTGCGGCGTCCCAGCCTCCTCCTGCTGGATCTCCGCATCCGCCGCCAAGTGGATGCCCTGGTGCTTGCTGTCGTCGTGGAACCAGTGCGCGCGGAACCAGAACGCGAGGTACACGAGCGCGAGCATGGTGGGGATCTCGATGAGCGCGCCGACGACGCTCATGAGCGCCGGGTCGGACTTGAGCTCGAAGGTGGCGACCGCCACGGCGAGCGCCAGCTCGAAGTTGTTGCTCGCGGCCGTGAAAGACAGCGCCACGGCCTGCGGGTACGTGGCTCCGAGCCGGTGGCTCATCGTGAAAGACACGATGAACATGAAGAGGAAGTAGATGAGCAGCGGGACGGCCGCATACAGCACCTTGCCGATGTTGTCCATGATGCGCTCGCTCTGCGACGAGAAGAGCACGACGATGGTGAAGAGCAGCGCCGCGAGTGTCAGCACGCCGATGCGTGGCGTGAACTTGTCAAAGTACCACGCCGTGCCCTTGGCGCGCGTGAGCGAGTACCACGTGAGCAGCGCGAGCACGAACGGAATGCCCATGTAGATGCCGACGTTTTTGGCCACCTCGCCGATGGACACGTGGATGACATCGCCGCTGGAGGCGTCCGTAATGTTCATGTCGATGCCCATCTCGCGTGGCAGCTCGTTGATGAACAGCCCGGCGTAGGGCGAGTACAGGCCAATGGTGATGACCGAGTTGATAGCGACGATCGCGGCGCAGTACTCGGCGTCGCCGTCCGCGAGCGCGTTCCACACGACGACCATGGCGATGCAGCGCGCGCAGCCGACGAGGCTCAAGCCAGCCATGTAGCCGACGTCGTCATTGAAGAAGGCCGCGGCGAGCAGGAACATGACGAAGGGACCGAGCACCCAGTTCTGGAAGGTCGTGAGCAGCAGCAGCCGCCAGTCGGCGAAGATGCGGTGCACCAGGTTCCAGCGCACCTTGGTCAGCGGCGGGTACATCATGACGAGCAGCCCGATGGCCACGAGCACGTTGGTGCTGCCGATGGTCGTGTCGTCGATGAAGTCCTGCACGGCCTGAATCTGGCCGAGGCCGAGGCCGAGCGCGGACGCGATCAGGATCCAGAGCGTGAGGAACCGGTCCAGGAACGACAGCTTGCCCACGACGCTGCGGGGCGCCGCGGACGGCGACGACGGGGCCGTGGAGCTCGGCGACTGCGGCTCCGCCATGCTTGTGCACTGGTGTGGATTAGACTGGCTGGGCTCCGTGCTTGAAGGTGGCGGAGGCGGCGAAGACGCGTGTAGCTTCGGGGTGGCGAGGAGAATTGGCAAGTGAGCTTTGGCGATGGACGCGAGCTTGCAGTGGGCAATGGACGCCACGGATGGCGGCGGTAAGGCTGAAGTGCTGAAGCTCATTGATGGGGGCTCGAACTATGCGTTGTGAGAGTGGCTGGTTCCCACCTCCGTATACTCGATCCAATACAAAAGTAGATGTATGCGGGACGCGACCGTTTACGATATTATATTTGGAAGTGCTCTCCAGTGCGCAAAGTCGGACGCATGTATCAAACATGAGAGTGAGGAGTTCTTGGCGTCACTTACCCAGCTTCATATAAAGAGATGCGCTACTCCCGAGCCGGCGCTTGAGCCATCGGGTCTCACAGGTCCGCGTTCTCGCGGCCGTGCTTCGCACTCGTTCGCCTGACGCTTGCAATCATGGAAACTCGTTGGAGCTGTTGTCGCTGGCACTGGCGCCAGCGCCATGGAAAGCGACCGCGGCTCGCGACCACCCAGTGAGTGACCCACCCGTCCTGGCCAGCACACGTTTAGGATCTTGCGAATGATGCTGTTCGCTTGGAATGGGAGTGGTGCTGTAGACCGTCGTCGGATTGATCTTCGGATGAATGAGAGGCATGGTTGCAAGTCGCTTGGACAACAAGCTCTTCCGAGCAAGATCGATCGCACTCCGCGGCATGTCTGATAGCGTCATCTGTTGAAGCGTACGTTCAGGATTGTCGATGACTCCATCGGACCGAGTCCCACAGCAGCAGGTGCTCATTTGTATCACGATTGGACTTGTGGTGGGAACTCGGACCTGTTCACAACGACGGACATTGTCAAGCTTGATACCTCACCACCAGAGTCGCCTTCATCTTTTGATGTAGCTTGGACAAAATATGCACGAAGGGAATTCCTCCCTGCAAAAGATTATCGTTGCATGTTGAAGCACCACCATCCGAGTCGCGTCGTGACTCGAGGCGCCTCACTTGCCAAGATGCCGCCAACACGTGAAGAACTCGAGGCGTTGGAGCGCGTGACGTCTGCGCAATTGGCAACGCTGCTGCAGTCGAGCGACAGCTCCAGCCCGCTCATCGTCGACGTCCGCGACGAGGACTTCGAACTCAAGGGCCACATCCGCGGCGCCGTCCACCTCCCCAAGGAGAACTTCCAGCTCGACGAGG
>JAADYF010000133.1:0-38583 GCA_023338175.1 Phytopythium delawarense
CTACTAAAACACCATCATTCTGACATTCATTCTTTTACATAAGATTTTGTATGATGTTGGGTGTTCATATGACTTGTCGCACCCACAAAATCGATCTTTTGTATATCAACCCAATCGTAAACTGCTGTTTTGGGGACAGTAAAAACTGTTTTGGGCGTATTTTTACGCTGGCACCCACATATCTAAACAGCGCCGCCAAACTCGCAAAAATGGCGGAGTTATGACGAAAAATGTGGGTGGTCATAATAACCTGGCGCGGAGTGTATGAGGAAACTTTAGAATTACGTTAATCTTTGTGATAATCACAAAGAATATAACGGTAAAACCAAGTGTGTGCTTTCTGGTAAAATGAGAAGTGAATTGAATGTGTTGTGCCCGTCGGCCTCCGCCGAACGGGATCAAGGTCCCAAACCTCTATCTAAATATATATGCATTGTGGGAGGTTCACGTTGATGGACGTGAGAGCCTCACGCGAAAGGAGTTGCTGTGATTAGTGGATATTCCTCTTTTTCCACCAATCAGGGAGCCAAGAGGGCGCGGACAGCCAATGGGTGGCTGTCCGAAAATATGCTGGACTTGTGGGCGTCTACACAAGTAAGGCAGGGACCTTCAGTCTTCAGTATGACGTACACTATTGACTCCAGAGTACGGGCTCACGGTACTCTCTGTAGCTTGGCGGCGTACCCAGGGTACGCCGCGTGTAACCCTGTTACAGGGTGACAAAAGGAAATGGCCTGGAACTTCACACGCAAAGCCTCGACCAATCGGAACTCCGCACTGATAAAATCGAGGAGGAGCTGCTGTGCAATCCTGCCGCACGCAAGGCTGAGCGGCTGCCATCGGAGGTTCTCGGGAGAAGTAGGCAACAGCCTGCGGCCTCGAGCAATGCCATTGTAAGGATGTGGCTCCATCCTGGTGGGCGAGACGTGATCGACATGGACGTGAATGGGTCGAGCTCGTGTCGGAGGACGAGAGCGACCAAGGCGATGATGGTGGACGGCGATTGAGCGAACAGCTGGGCGAGGAGACGGCGGTAGCGATCGTCCAAGCGCGCGTCGATGAGGTGGAACCTGTGGCGATCATGGAGACGGGCGAGCCGGCGGAAGAAGGCTAGTGCTCGGAGAAGATCGCGCAGCGAGCGGCGGGCAGCTGCGAGGAGAAGAGCCCCAAGCGCCCGAAGCTCGGATCTGGTCACTCCCCGGACACACGAGCGAGGGATAGCGAGTCTGCACCCGGCAAGTCGAGGACGACAGTGAATCTGGAAGCGAGTGGCGTGCGCGCGGCGGCGTCCGACGCAGCAGACCTCTCGGTGCTTCCCGACTTGCCAACGAGTGAACGCGACGAGCAACGAGCGACACTTCCGAATTCGACGGCGAGCGAGCTTGAGGAACGACGAGGTGAACAACGAAAGTGAACGGGTCGTGTGGACCAAGCGACCCAGACGTCCCCGAGAACGAACGACGACGACGAGTGCTACGTGTGCGCGCGCAACCCCCGGTCAGAGCTTTGCACGGCGTGCACAAGTGAAGTGCGACCTCCGTTGTGCCTGCACTGCGGTGCAGACGGCAACAGACTGGCGTATCGACTGTGCGGGCGGCGAACGCGAGCGAGCAAGCAGTGAGAACGGAACGGCGTTGAAGCCGACAGCGACGAAAGCGGAACGACGAGTGGACGTACGAGTGCGGGAGACAGCCGGCGTGTGAAGGCGCCGAACGACTCAAGCGAAGGCCGAACGTGGCGTGTGCCAAGGCCGGCGGACACCGTGGTGACGGACGACTTGCTGTTGACGGAGACGTAGAACTGTTCCTGCTGTGTGTATTGCTTGTGGACGACGCTAAACGGTGAACACGTCAAGGGAAGAGTACGGAGACGGCGCCCGGAACTTCCCGCCGCGGACAGAAGTTGGTCCGTGGCGAAACAAGATCGGCTATACGACCAAGGACCACCAGTTATCGCAGGTAAAAAGATACAGTAAACTGGGTCGACCTGCAGAAACAAGTGCACGTCGTTTTTCACAGGAACCTCGAACATTCCATGCAATTGCCTGACTCGGTTGATGGATGTCCCATGTCGCCAGTCAAACCCCCAAAAGCACCAGAATCGACTCTCGAAGCGCGTGGTGGTGGCCGCAGACGGACGATGGCGCTCGCTCGACACGTCGCTGGACGCGCGCGCGCGCTGCGCATGGGCGGCCGCGCCGCCGGCTCGCTCTCGGGGTCTTGCTGGCCCGCGCCGGGCCCGCTGTCGCTCTCTAGCGACCGCAAGAAGCGCCAGGAGGCGAGCGACTTGGCGATCGCCAATGCGGCGGCGGTGCGCGCGTTCCACTCGTCGGCGCCGCGCGAGAACGCGGTGCTGTTCGCGGGCCTGGGCGTGGCGGCCACGGCTCTGAGCGCCAAGTACGTGCTGCAGGCGTACGAGGCGTACAAGGCGCGGCCCAAGGCGGAGGTGAGCAAGTGGAAGTACCGCAACTTCTACGACGGGCCGTTCGAGGACAAGATGACGCGCAGGGAGGCCGCGCTGATCCTGGGCGTGCGCGAGAGCGCCTCGGAGGAGCGCATCCGCAACGCGCACCGCAAGTTGCTCATCCTCAACCACCCGGACACGGGCGGCTCCACCTTCCTCGCCACCAAGATCAACCAGGCCAAGGAGATGCTGCTCGCCGGCAACAAGTAGCGCGCCGGCCGCTTGGGCTCGCGCGAGGAGCGAGTCGCGGAGATCAAGGAAATGGATGCCATGTAGACGGAAGCCTCCCTCTGTCTCTGTTCTCTCTCTCTCTCTCTCTCTCTCTCTCTCTCTCTCTCGTTGTGGTTATGGCGCCGCCTCGCTGAGCGTCCCCATGCGCAGGCGCTCGAGGCGCTGGGCCAGCGCCGGCAGGACGCGTGCGTTGGCGAACGGGAACGGGATCTGCGCGTGCAGCAGCTGCACGAGCGCCGCGAAGCTCCGCTCGAGTTCCTTCTGCAGCGGCGACTCGGCCGCCGGCGACGCGTCCGAGCCCGCGCAGTCCGGCAGCAGCGCGGCCAGCCACTCGTCGGCCGGCGTGGCCTCGCTGGACGCGCTCGTCGTGGTGGCGGCGGAAGGGTGGAGGGCTGCGGACTGCGCCACCAGCGACAGCGACTGGCTCAGCTTGGCCGCCGATGCGAGAACGGCTAGCGTCGACTCCGGCGCCAAGGGAGCTGATGCCGATGCCGGGAGCAGCGCCTGTGCAGATGAAGCGACAGCCGCGGACGCAGTCAACGCACTTGTACTACCAGGCGCTGCAGCTGGTGCTGGTGCTGCCGAGCTCGATGTCGGGGTCGAGCAGCGGCGGAAGGTGTCGCGGCTGATGAGGAGGCAGCGGCAGCAGAGGACCGCGAACTCGACGAGAAGGTTCGCGAGCTCGTGGCGCTTGCGAAGACTGTCCTCTGCCCCCATCACAGCTCCTGTCACCGCCAATAGGCTCGGCAGTGTGCTGTTGGAGTCGCCACCAACTGATGAATTGCTACGATCTCCGGCAGTTGCGGTGTCCGGAGCGACACTTTGCTCGACTGTAGCGGAGAGGAAGGACTCGATCACTTCCGGTATGCCACCGTGCACATGGGTGTCCACGCTTCCCTTGAGCATCAGCGTGAGCGTCTTAAGGTCGGTGATACCTTGCATCTCTTTGCGAACTTCGGTCCGGAGCAACGCGCACCGCTTGCGGATGTCGTCCATCGCCGTCTCGATCGGACACCTGACGATCTCAACTCTGCGCTGCACCGCTTGGCGGCTGACCATGCAGGGGAATTCGTGCGCCACCACCAAGAACGTCAGGCGCTTCATCTGCTCGGACGTCTTCCCATACGTTTTGGAGCCCGACAGCGTGAACGGCGAGGCGAACTTGAACATCACGCCTGGAACTTGACCGATCCCAGGTAAACCAGCGACTGGCGCGTCCCAAACCTGCTCGACCGAGCTCACGCGCATGAAGATCACGTTCGGTTGCTCGTCGCTCGTTGGCAGCGGCTTGGACTCGGGCACCACATCGACGCGTTCGCACATTGGGTGTTTGGCGCGCAACATGGCCTTCATCTCGCCCACAAACTCTCCGAGCGACGTGAATGTGCTGCGCTTGTAAATGTACTCGTTGCGCGCGGTGTGCGCGGAGACCGAGTCCCCAGCGAATTTGACGCGGTAGAAGGAACACGCCGACGCCATGTAGTCCGCGTCTCGGCCGCTCTCATCGTCGCCGCATGCAACAGCTTTGGAGGCATCTGCTAGCTTCCCGATCACCGCATCGAGATGGCGTAGCGTGGATCGGTAGTCTCCGTACCGCTGGCACTTTTTGAACAAGGCTAGCAGGGCTTCACAGATCTCGACTTCCTTTCTTGGCCAGTTCGCTTGCTCCGCGAATTGTCTCGCACTTGCGAGGTCGTGTGCAATTCTCTCATCACTGGATCCACTGCCGCTATCACGGGTGCTTGCAGCGTCGCGGGTGACTTGGATCGATTGAAGCTTGCACATGACAGCTTCGGAAAAGTTGCCGCGCACCACGTGGAGTCGAAGAAGCGCACTGAGCCACTGCTGCTTCTGGCGGGGCAACCACCGGGCCGAAAGAGACTGGAACACGCGGAAGAGCCCGTCCTCGATCTCTTCCAGGTCATGAGCCGCGCTGACGTCGGAGATCGCGCCGCGCCACATCTCGTACACTTTGATCTGGGTCGTGAGGCTGTTCAAGAGGTCCATGACCTGGATTTGAAAACTGTTTGACTCGCGCTCCGAGCTAGTAAAGCACTGCCGCATGTCTTCGACAAACTCCCGCAGCGCCTCTGTTGATAGCCCAGGTGGTGCCAGCTGCACACCAGGCTGTTGGTCTTCGTCAGGAAAGAACACCGACGTGAGGACTGTCAGTATCGGTCCTTTGATCAGTTGGAAGCTTCCCGTTTGGTCGTAGCATGCAGTGACAAGGTGGCAAAGCAGCTTCGCTCCATAGTGCCGCACTGGTGCCGATTGCGCGGAGCAAGCGATTGCAATCAGCTGCCGTACTCGATACTCGTCATGTATGAGCGGCAGGCCTGGCACTCGGCACGCAAAGAACGATGTTTGGAACCGCTGGAGAGATATCATCAGATAGGACAGCAGTTCGATCACAAAGCAACGAGGCTGCTGGCCGCGCGACTGATCTCCGTCAAGCTTATCGTCACTGCTGTCGGATGTGTGAGGGTCCTCACACCCGTTCAAGCAGTCGATCTTGCTCGCTCGCCACAGCAAGAAGAAGAGGAGATCCGTGATTGATCCCAGCAGCGCATAAGCTTGGTCAATGGTGGCGGCCGACTCGCGATGAAGATTCCCCCGTCGCCCACGCTGATGATCGAATGGGATCTCGATCAGCCGGATGACGTGCTCGAACTGGTTCACAGACGTTTGAATGGCGCAGA
This sequence comes from Phytopythium delawarense, assembly GCA_023338175.1. NCBI lineage: Eukaryota > Oomycota > Peronosporomycetes > Pythiales > Pythiaceae > Phytopythium > Phytopythium delawarense. The sequence continues at coordinate 5,394 of JAADYF010000133.1, forward strand.
GAGCGGCCTCCGCAACAATCCGGTGAATATTGTTCACGTACAGCTCTTCCTCGTAGTCTTCGAGCGGTGGCATCTTTGCCTTTTGCAGCGACTCGGCTCCTGATTTCAGCAACAAGCTGGAGTTTGATGCTGACTTCGCGTCCAGCGACAGATTGTCAGACATGCCGCGCTTTTGCTGCGCACTGGCGTAGTTCTTTCCCCAATTGCGCGGCATCGACCGCTGGACTGGCGTGCGACATCCTGAGCTCGCGCTTGATATCGTTGGAGCCGAGCCACTGTGGCTCAGCCGTGCGGAGGCGAGCAGGTTCTGAGAGCTGCTTGGCTGAGTGTTGGCACGACGCACTGCTCCGACCGCCTCTTCTGTGGCGGATGCGCTGATGCGATGGTGACTCCCGCGATGCCTCACTTGATATTCGAGCTCCTGCAGCGATGTCAGAGCTTCCGAGGTTAGGAGAGACGGCGATAGCAGCCATTTGGATGCGCTCACGTCGCCGAGGAACACGTTGACCATGTGGCGAATCAGAGCAAAGCACGCGTGGGTTCGGACTTCATCGAACGCCAATGGAGTAGAGTTATCATTGCCGGAGGTCGTTGGGGAGCAGACATGCGAGTGGGCAGAACCGGCGCTGGCATCGGCTTCTACGATCCGAGGCAGCAGAAACAGCTCGGTTCGGGATTTAGCGCCAAGTTTTCGCTGTGTCAAGGCAGCACAGTCATGATATTAGAGTTGATGAGCTGGCAAGCATCGATGGAGTGGCTTACCTCATTGACGACTTTGCGGTAGTGCATCAGCGCCGACGTCGGACTGAGCGCGGACGTTAGTCGCCACTCGTTCAAAACTCCTTCACTTGGTTCAAGCGTCATTGATGTCTCCTCCTCGTCACAGAAGAACTTGGGCAGCTTTGTGCTCGACACGGTGCTCAGCAAGTGTGCCACACATATCAGCAACTCCTTCTTGAGTTGAAATTGGCTGGTGGGAGTGCCGTCGGTGTTTTTCTCGCTCACTTCTGTCGGTCCTCCTCCAGAGAAAAGCTTCTGGTCCGTCGTGAACTCTGCCAGCGCCTTTAGAAAAGGAGCATACGCCAGTGCGATCGTCTCTTGCTCCTCTTTTGATCGGTGCTGTGGATTGTAAACGTGGGCCGTGAACAAGTACCGAATCAAACGTGCCGCCCCGCACGATAGCTTGAGCTCCTTCTGCTCGTTGATGACACGGAGCAGCGCGCGAAAGATCGCGTCCGCCAACCATGCTCTCTCGAACATCCATTTACATGATGACGACGACGATATCGATCGCTGACGCAATTCTGGTGCTGTTGCGCCGTTGATCACAGCGAAGAGCTCGAAATCGATCACGATCTGTAGAAACGGGAACAGCAAGTGCACGAGCGTATTCGGATCGCCACTGTTGCACTCCATCAACTCGATGTATCGCCGTATTACGCGTCCGGGAACAGAGTTGAGAACGACTAGGAAGAGTCCACGGCAGAACCAGGCGATGCTTTGGTTCGCCTCTTTTTGGAGCAGCAAACCCAGCGACGCGTTGCATGCACACAACATCAGCTCGCCGACAAGCCGCTCGATCAATAAGTCATCTTCTCGAACAAGTCGCTGAGGGAGTGTTCGTGTGACCACCGCAATTGTCGTCACGGCGAAGACATCACTGCGCTTGGTGCTTAGCTGGGTAATCGCCATCGACTTTAAGATGAGCTGGAGCAAGATTTGCGAGAACGTGATGGACACTCGCTTCGTCTCGACATTTTCCTCGGCAGGGTCGTTGTCTTGCACTACATGCAGCCACTCCTTCATGAGCGCGCGGTAGAGGGGCTGGGGTCTTGATGCTTCCTCCGCAACCGCGAGCATTGGCGTAGCCAGATCCTCGTCGAAGATCATTTGGACATAGTTGTGGAGAATTTGATTGGCCTCCTGCAGTTGGGGCTTCAGCGAGCGGTGTGAAGACCAGCTTGCCTTTTCGAAAATCGCCAGCAGAGCGCGAAACGCAGCCCAGCGCACGACCGAGGGTCCGACACGAAGATATCCCAGCACAAAGCGCGTCACACTCAGTAGAAAGTAGCGCAGATGCACTTGGTCCGCGTGGCGTAGACCCAGCAAAGCCGCCACAATCGCGTCGCTCGTAGTCGCAGTGGGGCTGGCCACTGAGGGAAACGCTGCATCATGAAACGGGCTTAACAACGCGGCGATGGCCTTGTCTTGAGAATACACGGACGAAAGAACTCGTGTCCGACACGTGAAGGTCGTTCCCTTGACGAGCTCACTGATTTCTCGTGCGAGGTCCACGTAATTGGGTGGGAGAGCCATCCCGTGGGTTGTCTTTGGCTGCTTCGCTGGAGCGGGTGCCGGAAACACAGCCAGTGGGTAGTTGGCATCGTCAAGTGTGGTGCCATCTCTCCCGAGCAGTGGCAGAACGGCGTACCCCACAAGTTCTTGCTGTTGTTGAGTCGGCTGGAGCTTCTTGCAGTGCACGTGATAAAACGTGAACAGCACGTGGTGCGTCGACGACAACTGCTCAGGCAAGCATATCTTGAACTCGTTCTCGAACTGTGGGTTCTTCTGGTGATACGACACGAACGTGTACGCAGATCGTGCAACGCCATCGCCGTCTGATCTGTAAAGCGCGGGTAAGACTTCGTGGCGGAGTTCCGTGTCCTCAACACTTCCAATCGCATCAATCTCGCGTTCGAGAAGCTGCACTTGGATCGCAACGTTGCGGTGCTGAAATCGCTCCAGTCGAAGTGGGTAGACGTAGAGCACATTGATGTACGAAGTCGCGACTGGTCCAGACCCAGACGAGCCGAATACGCCTGTCATCGAAGGATGGCAGAACGGCTGCACCTCGCGACAGCAGATCACCCCCGTGTCGTTGGACACTTGACCAGCATCGCGTTGCGGGTCTTGCTCGGACACACTGGCTATCGAAGTGGTAAATGGATCCACGACGGAGAATGCTGGCGGGATCCCGGCATCTCGGTCATTACAGGCGGTGGATCCAGGGTTCTCTCGGCGACGCCGCTCAAATCTGCATTTAAGCAAATGATCCTCGTCGATGCGCTTGAGATCAAACTCGCACGTAGCCGGGATAATCTTCTCTCTGCAGGGATTCGTTCGAGTGTATGGACGATCACGTCAGACAACCATTGCACACACGCTAATGCAGACAGACTACTTACTTGAACGTGCCGCGCACGGCATCTGCGATCATCGGGATTCGCATGTCGTCACTGATTGCTGTTCGCTGGCGATAGAGCGTCATTGGTCGATTCATCCCCTCCATCAGAGATATCGCACCCCACGCGAGTGGCTGCCGATATCGACCTAGCCGAAGCGAGCAGTCGGTCGCTCTCTCGACCAGCTTGAGTTGCTCCGGTAGCGCCGCCATCTTCTCCGGATTGCAGTACGGAGCAGTGGCTGAATCCCCGTCGCCACTCAGGATTTTCGCGACCTTGAGCACCAAATACAGGTGTTGCGGCTGGTGGTTCGGCAGAATGTAAAGCAGCGCAGCGCGCAAGTCCTCTGATGAGTGAAACGATGCACAATCTGCTGAGGTTGTGGTGGTCTGTGGAGGTCCGGGGAGAGTGAAGTGGAACTCCTCCGCGACTCGGCAGCACAGCGAAATGTCGTACACCGTCACTAGGCAGAACAGCGGCTCCACCTTCAAAACGGGATGTAAAATGCGTAGACAGGATGCAGCATCAGCACCAACTCCCGATACGACCAGACAGCGCACAAGGGCAGCATACCGTTCCGAGGCCAAAGCGAACATGCGGGAGAACCACGAACGCGGAAGCCTCCTCGACAGCAATTCGAGGTGTCAGGTACGGCAGGATTTCGACAATGGATGGAAACGTCGGACTGCCTGCTTGGAAATGGGGCTCGTAGTTCTTCAGCAAGCACCGATCTGACGAGGCCATTCCATCGGAAGCCACACCCGTGAGCTGTACGTCCACATGGCCACACCACTCGGAGAACGACCCATACTTTGTGGTAGATCGTCGTCTTGCTCCAATCCCGGATGAACGCCGAGTCGGAGAGCCCGCCAGGGTCGTGAGTACTCTTGCAGGATCGGCCCGCTTCTCGACAAGTCGCTTGGGAGCGGCAGCGACGGCTGGTTGACGAGTCGAGGGCGTTGCAGCTCGACCAGCTCGAGCGTGCCCGGCGCGATACCGAAGCCCGAGAACCTGCAGTACTGCTCCTCCGTCTGCACCTCTGCCTCAGGCGTCCGGCCAACGGCACATTGGATCGGCGTCACAGTCGACAGCGTCCGTGGGGACGCTGGGACGAACGTGGACTCTTGACGTGACCCGTTGGCCGCCGGAGGTTCAGACAATCGAGTTCCCTCCACGTCTCGCTTCGCTGGTCTGTCATGGCCGCTGGTGTCCTCCATCAGCTCGTCCATCCAGCACTGTTGTGATCTCCGAGTCGACTCCCCACGCCCCTCCGAGTGCAGAGTGCTGCTGTTGATAGACGCACGCGCGCCGCCTGAAATACCGCAACCGGCCAGCCAGCGACCGTTCACGCCCAGGATTCACCCACAGCCCTCGAAGAGACTCGCCAGCCGCAAGAAGGTCACCGTCCATGGCGTCGTCAACACCAATCAGTGCCATGACATTCACCACCACAAGACGGACAGACCACTTCAACCACTGCTACCTCTATAATACAATGATTAGCTCATTTTGATATTACTCAAAGCGCACCTAATCAGGTGTGAGAGGCCTCCGCGTTGGTTGGAGACGCACAGCAGAGACCAAGGTCGAGCGAGCACCTTCGGACCCAGAACGAGCATGAGCGGCAAGGCGGGCAACGTGGGGGCCCTGACGGGTGGCGCGTCTGGCGGCGAGTATATTTCGGTGGCCGGCCTGCGCGTGGACGGCCGGCGCAGTGAGGAGGTGCGGCGCATCCGCACGCGCTTCGGTCTCTTCTCGCGCGTGGACGGCTCGGCGTACTACGAGCAGGGCAACACCAAGGTGGTGGCGGTCGTGTACGGCCCGCGCGAGCTCAAGGCAGGGGCGGTGGGCGGCGCGGCGGTCGGCACGGTCGGCACGGGCTCGGGCAATGCCGCGAGCAACACGCAGCCGCGCGCCACGGTTAACTGCGAGTTCACGCAGGCGGCGTTCGCCACATCGGAGCGGAAGCCGCAGCGCAGCGGCGACCGCAAGAAGATGGAGCTGTCGCTGGCCATCAAGCAGATCTTCGAGGCCTGCATCCAGACGCACCTGTACCCGCGCTCGCAGATCGACATCTTCGTGCAGGTGCTGCACGCCGACGGCGGCGAGCTCGCGGCCAGCGTCAACGCCATCACGCTCGCGCTCATCGACGCCGGCATCGCGCTCAACGACTTTGTCGTCGCCTCCTCGGCCGGGTACCTGCAGCAGACCATGATCTGCGGTGTGTGCTTGCTCTGTCGTGGGCGTGGAGAGTGGATAGATGTGGTCGGTCTCTGATAGCGGCGATTGTGGTGTTGTGTGTGGATGCGGACAGACCTCAACTACTCGGAGGAGACGGCGCGCGCGCCGCAGCTCGTGATCGCGCTCAACCCGCGCACACAGAAGCTGAACCTGGTGCAGATGGAGTGCAAGCTGCCGCTCGAGCTCTTCGAGGGCCTCATGGGCGTGGCCATGGAGGGCTGCAACCAGATCTACGACCTGCTGCAGAACGCCGTGCGCGAGAATACGTGGAAGCGACTGCGCTCGCGCGGCATGGTGGCCGCCTGAGTCACAGAGACCGCGGGTGGGCTGGAAACACGCCTGCAGATGCGGGACGCGTCCATATAGGAGGAATACACATGCATTGAGACGAGAACGATGCACCACCGTCGATCGGTGCCGCATGGCGACCATCCTCGACCTCTTGATGGCAGCTGGAAGAGGTGCGCACTTGTGGTGTGTGCGCGATAGGTTCGCACTCCGCACTTTGCCCTATTTTTTAGTTTGAATTTCGATGTTTAGGCGCCTCTTTGCTGTGATACAATTTCCACAAAAAAATCGATTTTCGATTTTTGATATTTTTTTCCCGGCAAAGCGTTTGAAAGGCGGCACAAGCCGAATCGCGCGCGCATTCGCACTCGAGCTCACGACCGGAGACGCCGGGGATCGATGGCTGGCGAATCGACCGCGGCGATCCGTGGGCCGAGAGCGGACGCGATGGACGCGCAGGAGAACGCGGATCCCAACCGTGCCGGTGCGGCCGCTGTAGCCGCCGTGGTTGCTGCGAAATGCGCGGCCAAAGCGGCGTCGACGCCCGCGACGCCCTTGACGCCGCAGCAGCTGCAGCCGCGCCGCGCGCTGCAGAGCCTGGACTGCAACAGCGCGCCGCCGACGGCCACGAGTCTCCGCACGGGGTCTCCCGCCGGGTTCCCTGCCAAGCCAGCGAAGCGCCTGCTCACCAGCGGGGAAGCGAAGGGCCCCAACGCGGTCAAGCGGCCGCGCGGAGCAGAGGACAAGCCGGCGCTGGGCGGCGGACAAGCCAGTCGGTCGCCCGTGGGGGTCGAGGGTGACGGTGTCGCGCCGCAGGAGGCGCTGGAAAGCGAGAACCTCGCGTGGATGGACATGCTGCTGGCGCTGCTCGAGAAGAAGTACGGCCCGCAGCACGCGCTGCCTATGTCGCTGGCAGCCCTGGAGGACGCCAAGATGCTGCAGCCTCGCGGTGACAAGCGGAGAGCAGGCGGGGGTGACGCCGCCACAGATAGGACTAGGGCCTCGAGCACAGGCCAAGCAGGGGGCGTCGCGGCCGCGCCGGCGCTCCGAGTGCGCGCAGAATCGTCGCGGCTCGTGCTGGAGCGCGAGGAGAAGGAGCGCGAGGAGCGGCGCCGCCGACTGCTGCTGCGCCACGCTCAGCAGATTCAGGACTCGAGCACGCGCTCGTCCACCAGCTGCGGGTGCAAGACGGGATGCCTCAAAATGTAAGCGAGGCCCTGGCTGCGACCTGCCTGCTGGGTCGGTCGACAGGTGCTGATGGACTTGTGCTCGACAGGTACTGCGTGTGCTTTAGCACACGCGGCTTCTGCCACCCCAACTGCTCGTGCGACGACTGCAGGAACTCGCGCTCGCACAAGGAGCAGCGGCTCGAGGCCATCCAGAGCTACCTCGCCAACGACCCGCGCGCCTTCTCGTTCTCGTCCCGCCAGCAGGAGAGCGCGACCACGGCCGGGTTCCTGCAGCTGCTGCCGCAGGTGCGCACGATTGACGGCGCTCGACACCCATGTTGCTCCGCTAGACGCTCATCTTGTGCTCCTCGCGTTGCATCTGGCAGAAATCCAACGCCGTCGTGCAGCGCGGGTGCCGCTGCAAGAAGTCCAAGTGCCTCAAGAAATACTGCGAGTGCTTCCAGAACAGCATCGCGTGCACGGCGCACTGCCGCTGCGTCGACTGCTCCAACCACTCGGACGCGGCCTACCTCTCCCAGAGCGGCAAACTCACCACCGCTGCGAGCGGACTCAAGCAGGCGTCCATGTCGGCCGCGTCGCCAACCGCGCAGCCGTTCCACAAGATCCAGGTCACCGTCACCAAGCAGCCCAAGCGCAACCACGTGCGGAAATCCATCCGCCTGAGCCTGTAGCGTCCCCGTCCTCCCCCGGCTCACGCTGCTTTGCCCAGCTGAGACCGTTCCATGTCTTCATCAAATGCATTAGATGCCCCCCTTGTTGCTCGCCTCCACGGACCATGCACGGATCGTAGGTGAGTTTTGCACAGTTTCTTCATTTCTTCATTCGTGTGGTATGCATTTCGCGTGGCGGCGAGCGACGCCGCTGTTCACGCCGCGCGTCAGCCGCCTCGCCGCTTCCTCGAGCCTTCATTCTCCGCTCTAACGCTCCCCCTCTCTTGCCGCGCAGCCGACCGGACCGCACGGCAGGGTGTTGGCTTATAATTATACTTCCCACGCAGCTCGTCTCCGTTCCCTTCTCCACGTCTCCGGAGGCGCCGCCCCATGTCTACGGAGGCGCCACTCCGGCCCTCGGCTGCTGCCGCTCGCGCTCCCGCTCCAGCCGAGCGGCCGCCAGCATCGCCGGGTGCTCCAGCACCTGCGAGACGGACCGCAGCCGCCTCGCCGGGTCCACTGACAGCATCTTGTCCAGCAGGTCGAGCGTGGCGGCCGAGAAGTGCGCCTCGAGCCCCCAGAGACGCAGCACGCCGCGGCAGCCGATCGCGCGCACGACCTCGAGGTCCTTGCAGCCCGGGAACGGCAGTCGCAGCAACGGCGAGCCCGTGAGAAGCACGAACAGGATGATGCCGAGCGACCAAATGTCCGCCTGCCACGGGTCGTAGCCCTGCGCGCGGCCGCTCACGACCTCCGGGGCCGTGTAGTGCAGGTGGTGCGTCGTGGGCGGCCGGTCCCGCGTCTTGCCGCCGCCGGCACCGGCGCCGCTGGCCATGAAGCTCGCGCCGAAGTTGGCGATCTTGCACTCGGGCGACCGCGGGTCCCCCGCCAGCAGCACGTTCTCCAGACACAAGTCGCGGTGCGCGATGCCGTTCTCGTGCAGGTAGTGCAGCCCGCGCGCGATGTGCAGCACCCAGCGGCGTGCCGTCTCCTGCGGCACTCGGCGCGTGGCCACGATGTCCGTGCCCGCGTTCGGCGGGCACACCGAGCGCGCTGTGGTGGCCAGCAGCGAGAGCAGGTCGCCGCTCGCGCAGTACTCCATGGCGAGCTTGAAGCACTCCGTCTCGACGAACGTGGCGTAATAGCGCACCACGTTGCGGTGTCCTCCTGCCGCGCCGCTTTCCTCCTGCACGATGCTGGCCGTCACGTCGGCCACGCTGTTCCCGCCCTCGCTGTGCCGTGTGGGCGACGCCACTAGCCTGGCCGACGGCGACGACGGCTGGCTCGGCCGTCGCTGGCGCGCGCGGCGCTGCTGCTGGCGCTGGAGCACGAGCAGCCGGTGGACCGTGCGCCACTCCTGCCACGACCGCACGCCGTCCGAGCCGCCGCGGTCCGACTCGCGCACGAGCTTGCGCACCTTGACGGCGACCGTCACGCGCCTTGGCGTCGGCGTCGGTGGGCCGTCCTCTGTCTGCTGCGCCTCGGCCGGCAGCAGCAGGTAGCCCAGGTGCACGTTCCCTGCGAGCCGGCGCGTGAGCCGCAGCCGCGGCGACGTGAGGGCCGCCATGTCCTCCTCCTCCTCGCGCTTGGCGGTCGCCGACATGCACACGCGCCGCCCAATGCGCGTCTGGCGCGGGATCAAGGCAAGCGCCACGAGCTAACGCGAGCGCGCTCCGCTAGCTGATACCTGGATGGATGGCCGGTAAGTACCTAGATGACCAGCCTGCAGGTCGGACGGACGGACGGATGGATATCTCGCGTCTCGCCACTCCAGTTGCGCGTTCGAATATTTCACCGCAGCGAGGAAGCCGGAGATGATGCGCCTGACCGGCAGGCGCTGATGGCTGGAGAGACCAGCGGCGGCTCGTGTCGTGTCGCGCTGAGTATGCCGTCCGGACTCGGGGATCAATCGCTCTTCGAAGAGGGAGGGGGGGGGGCGAGAGGGCCGGCCGCCAGCAAGTGGCAGCGGCGGCGCCAGGAGAAGCGTCCGCGAAGGGCACGCGCTCACGACGCGCGGCGCGGCGGCGGTTGTCGAGTCCGCGCTGTACCCGTCGTTATTGGTGGCCAAGCCGGCGGATGTCTCCGTCTCCGTCTCCGTCTCCGTCTGACGCGGACAAAACAGAGGCTCGGCGCGAGAAGAAAAGGAGGCCGATGCGATGCGCCGGAAGAAGAGGCGGCCAAGAGAAGGAGGAGGAGCCGGCAGAAGGACCGCGCGTTGTCGACAACTTGTCGGGATCGGCCTCGAAGGCTCGTGTCGCTTCGAGGCGGCCGAGGCTCGGCGTCCAAGAGCCGAGCGTCAGCTGGCTGGTTGGCCTGGCCGGCTGGCCGCCGATCGCGGAGACCATGGAGCCCACGCGACGTGCATGCTGCAGGTCGTCGCGTCGCGCGTGGTGGCGGCTTCTCCACCGCAGGTTCTGGAGCTCCTCGTCGAGGAGGGGTGAGGAATTCGCTAAAGTTGTCTCTTTTGATGAAGAGCGAGCCGGCTGGGGTGTAAACTGCCAGCGAAGCTGCTACGGTTTGTAGCGTTAGCGTCCGGAGAGGATCAATGTCTGACAAATGGAGAGATTGATCCCTCAACATCTCGTTGGCACGGCAACAGTGAACTGTAAAATAAAAGCTGATTATGGCACTTGCAGACGAGCCGATTTCTTCAACGAAATCACAGGGAAAAAGCGCATTTCTCGGAGAATGTGCAGTCAACCATACTCCACGCAAGTCAACCGCTGCACCACATACTCCTCCGATCTCCACTGCAGCAGCCTGCAGTTTGTGCGCCACATCCTCGAGTCGGCTGGTGTCGTGTGCTTCCAGCATGAGCATGAGCTCTGACAAGAACAATGCCAGCCGCGGGGAAGGCGGCTTCCAAGATCCTTGAGGGATCGAACCGATGCCAAAGGAGCGGACTCCTAACGTGGCGAAGGGAATCCGCCATGCCAGAATCTGGTCTTCTTCAGGACGCAAGCAGCCTGTCAAGCAGCCGCGGACTGGTTCTGACTCGGGAAGTGTCCACGCGCAGCTCTATGGTTCTTCAGTGCACACAATCCATCCGATGGGCTCACTGAGTTGCAGACCGCTACTCTCCATTCCCTCAGCTCGCTCCTTCCTTCAGTTATACCGTTGGAGATGCGATGCAGACCGTCAGTGGTGATGACTCAGGTGATCCAACGCCACGGGTTGGAGCTGTCGCCAGCGAAGCTCAGGACTTGCTTGACAAGTGTCACTGTGACGCATGAAACAGCACGGGGCCGAGTTGGTCACCTCCTGAGTTGGGCTCGTAGTCGTGGCAATCGCCAGCACTGCGTCGACGCGCCACCTAGGAAGTCCTTTGGCTACTGTCCACGGTGCCGCATCCACTCGAATCGGAACGTGTAGTCCCCACCTGGCCAACGAAGCAACCATGGCATTAGCTGCTGCAACACCAACACTCAATCCAACACAAGGACAGCACGAAACACGCACCATAGTGCACAGCAGCGGACTGCACCGCGAAGATGAGTGTGAAAATGAGCTTGCACTGCACGAGAAGCGCGTGCGACTCGAGCACGAACCCGACCTGGTACATGGTCGGGAGCGCAAACTTCCGTCGAAGGACCACCCACACACTAAGCAGCAGCAGCAGCTCGAGGGTCCAGTAGCATGCGATCGTGTCCATGCGGCGCCGCATCTGGTCGTCAGCCAAAAGCTCCACCGCGCGCGGATAATACTCCGCGTTGGGGAGGCGGCGCAGTGCCAGCATGTACAGGATGAACATGGGCGGGATAATACACTGGACGTACGCGATGAGCACGAGGTACTCGCTCGAGAAAAGTAGCTGCAGCACTTCTTGCACGGCCAACGTGTTCTTCTTGCGAATGAGTTGCAGAGCGTCCTTGAGCGCCGGGTGCCGCGCCACCAGCAACGGGTGTAGCGTGAGCTGAGACTCGCGCAATCGAGGCGGTAACGCCGCTGAGTTCTCGAGTATCTGAGGTCCTGGGGACGCTGAGCTGCTTTTGCGGGCGGCCATAGAAACCCGAAGGCCAGCTGCGAGCTTTAGAGAGCCGTCGCTGATCTGGTGCTGCAGACTTGTTTTTCGAGTCGAGCCCGAAGAGTATTGGGCTTTGATCTGAGAGAACGAGACGCGAGTAGCAGGCACACGGATGTTGTCGTAGACCGCGCGCTTCTCAAGAGCAGACAGGAGCTCCATGTTGGCTGGGGACAGTGAGTGCTTCGTCCCGGAGAGCAGGCGGATGTCGCGAAGAGTGTCGGGATCGAGTTGCCCAGGCTGGTGAAGCAGGTAGAGTGCCTTTTCTAAAAGGTGGGAGACGACCGGGGAGCCGAGGACCCTGAGTTTCCTTGACACGATCGGGATTGCTGCTGATGGCGGCGGACTTTTCTCCTTCACAAGGTCCGCGGCGATCGCATGTCGCCGAGTTGGTCCACGTGAGAGAGGCGTCGTCTCCAAAATCAGTCCTTGCGTGAATAGCGTGCGCTCGTGCAAGCCTTGGACAGCAAGGGCAGTGAGCACAGTGTCAATCGCCACGACGGCAGCTACGGACGACAGCGAGTTGGCGCTGCGCATGCAGAACACCGAGTAGAGCGCGCTGAAGACGTCGACCGAGAATACAACTGTCTCTGGAAGCCGATCCTCCAAGTGTGAGCCCTTGGCAGCGACGACATTCTTCATGACGACATTGATGACGGGCAAGACGGCCATGTAGGCTGTCCGAAGCCAGACCGGCACAGCCTGAAAGGCGGCATTGTTGGCTGGATACAGAAGCATCAACGCCGCCTCGGCGCTTTGCAGCTCAAGGAACCGCCGGAGTCGCTCGCGAATGTCGGTAATGTCCATGAGTGTCCGGTACCCGACAGCGAGAACGATGCCCACAATCCAGATAGGGAACATGATGGTGCCGCCAAGCACTGCGAGGAACGGGATAGGAAATATCCAGAAGTACCCGACGAGCACGTTGAGCGCTACGTAGACGGCCGAGCAGGCGAACGACATGACAATCATGCGCGTGTGCGAAAGCGGGAGCTCTGGTATCCACTGCTTGCACTGGATGATACCGGTCCAGAGGATCACCCCGATTGCTGTCCAGTGACGCAGCCAGAAGACGTAGTTCTCAAGACAGCCGTCCTCCGGCGGGCGTAGTGGTAGGATCTCCATCAGCACAACGACGAAGACCGCTGGCAGTGGAGCGAGCAAGCACACGGCAGTGACGCGCAGCTTGGAAGCTGAGTGGCAGTATTCGTCGAAGGCGATCATCCGCTCGATCGAGTACTTGCCGCAGTGGCTCACTTGAAACGGCTCCCACAGCTCATGAAGACGACGAAATGCGGAGATCGCGCGATCGATGACGGCGTGTCGAAGATGCATCCGTCCATTGGACACCAGCGATGGAGTAGTGGAGAACGGCACGGAGGGCTGCGGGGGTTGAACGCTTGTGCCGACCAGGATCTTTCCCTCCATCGGCGCCACTTGCCGTGGAGCAACTCTGGGGCTGCGTTCCCATGCCCTCGAAGACGGAGCACTCGGGAGTATGCTACTTGAAGGCGCTTGGTTGACAACGCGCGGTCTTGGAGCTTGGTCTGCACCAGCCGCGTGCACTCGGGTGAAGCGCATCCAAGCTGAGACTCGACCCGACGGAGAGTTGTTGCAGTGGGAAAGTAGATTGACGATTGTGGCAGCGCTCAGCGTCAGAGAAGTCAACAAGAGCTCGAGCAGCGACTGCCATAGAGCAACTTGCTGGGGTTTTGTGCGCCGGGCCACTGGGACGGATTTGTTGATCAAGGAGAAGTCCTCATGCCGCTATTCTTGGGAGGGCCGACACGATTGATCGCGTCTCCGTCAGAAAAAGCTGCGCATTGAGCCACTGTCGGACATGTTCCCAATGCGATTGTCGTGGTAACCACCGTCACCAAGTTGAGCAATAAGACATTTTTGAGACGATCCGTCATCCGGCCTGCCCGTCCTCAATCTCGGTTGACACGCCCCGCGAGCACGGGGTCGCGCAGTGCCTCGTCGACTGACTGGAACCGCTGGCCGGGATCCATCGCGGTCAGCTTGCTCAGCAGCAGAGTCGCACCGGGGGATAGCAAGTGGTCCAGCTGCCACAACCGAAGCGCGCCGGCGCAGTCAAGTGCTCGCATGGCCTCCACTGTGAGCAGCCGACCGGCGCCTCGATCCACGAGCGGCGCGCCCGTCGTCAGCATGAAGAGCATGACGCCCAACGCCCAGATGTCCTCGGCAATGGGGTCGTATCTCGCGGTGGCGTCGGGCGTCCGCTCCGGAGTGAAGTAGTCCATGTTGCCTAGCACCCTGTCGCTGACCGGATCGTGCAGGCCTGCGACGCTGCTGCTTGTGTTGGTGTGGCTGAGACGGAAATCCCCAAGCTTGCAGCGGCCTGTCGAGTCGATCAAGACGTTCTCCAGGCTGACGTTGCCGTGGGAGACTCCGTGAGCGTGCAGGAACGCTAGACCTGACCCGACTTGTGCAATGATGTTGAGCGCGCGCGCCTCGTCGACGCGGGCGCTGGGCTGCGCGGACAACATGGAGAAGAGGTCGCCGCGCTCGCAGAACTCCATGACGAGCCGCACGTGTCGGTCCTCCGTGAAGGCGCTGTCGGGTCCGATTAGAGCGGCGTCGAAGAACTGGACGACGTTCGGGTGCGTGCCCATCGCGCGTAGCTGCGTCACTACGGCGAGCTCGTTGAGCGCGACGTCAAAGAGCGCGGGTCCGGCTTGCTGCCAGTACCGCTTGACCACGACGCGTTCCTCCGCCGCGACTGCTAGCTGGAACGTGTCCCCGGGAGAGGCCAGCGCCAGCGCGTCATGGTCCTCTGGGTCTTGGCGGCGAGCGAGCAGCAGCTCCCCGAACGACGGCGTCGCCAGCTTGCCCTGCACGCGGAACGAGTGTTGGCGCTGGCACATGTTGCGTCGTTCCGTGAGTTTGGCGAATGGTCCTGTGCGTTCGAACTTCGAAGGTGCTTCGTTCGTCGGCCTCCTCCGGCTCTGGCGGCGCGGGATGCGAAGTCGACCGCCATATATATGGGTGGCAATCACTTGACATGACTGGTGATGACTGACGTGACTCGACACACGACCGTCAAGCGACAGGGAAATGCTCCCACGGAGAAGGCTTCGTAATGGCATGGGCAGCCCTCATAGTGGCACGTAGTGTCCCATTCGTGATGAGACCTGCAGGGCAAAAGGTTGAAGAAGTCTGGGAGCTCTGCTCTATCACGAGCAATGCGCAAGATTGGGTGCAGCGAGACAAGTGACAGTCGCCGCGGGAAGTGTCAACAGCGAGCCCTCAGCGTCGGTCTTCGCTCTTGGGGACGACGGTGGCCATCGTTAGAGCTCCGCGTTCATCTCGTTGAATCTCGGAGCAATGCTTTACAGAGCGAAGAACAGCTGCCTCGCCTGTTGTGCGCCGCATCAATCCGTCGATCGTGGACATCATGCGGTGTCGTCGTCAGCACGCCGCACTCTCTGAACCGCTGGATGAGCGGAATGTCCTCCATGAAGGCGCAGGCACTGGCGGTGGACACTTGCGTGCCATTGTCTGTTCAACCCTCAGTCGGATCGAGTGGCTGAGAGACCATCGAGCGAGTCAGCGGACGATGATCGACAGTGGTGCAGTCAGCAGGACCAATATGCTTCAAAGTGTCAATGAACCCCGAGATATCGCTATCACTGCCCCCTCCTATCGTTGCTAGTACTGGTGCTGGCGTCGCAGCCATTGCCCTGGACGCATAGTGGTTCCGCGGCAGCACCCGCTCTAGCCATCGCCGAGTGCGCCAGGATCTGTGCCATGCTGGACAGCCGGCATCGAGGGTCGCATTCGAGCATCCCCGTGAGCAGATCGGCCGTCGCACTCGACAGCTCGACGCCACGCGAACGCAGCATGCCGCGGCAGCCGATGGATTTGAACTTCTGGAACTCGGGACTGATCGGCGCAGCGAACTCGACCAGCGGCGAGCCCGTCACGAGCATGAACAGGACGACTCCCAGCGACCAGATGTCGGCCTTCACCGGGTCGTACGCCGTCATGGTGACCACCTCGGGTGCCACGTACTGCGTCTTGCCCACACACCCGAACGCGAGCGTGTCGGCCCGAGTACTCAGCCCAAAGTCGCCGATCTTGAACGTGCCGTCGTGTGCCACGAAGATGTTCTCGAGGGACACGTCGCGGTGCGCGAGTCCACACGTCGTGTGGAGGTAGTGAAGGCCCCGAGCAACCTGCAGGACGATGTTGAGCGCCACGCGCTCGCTCACTTGGTCCTCTGGTTGCGTCCGGATGAGATGCGCGAGCAGATCCCCGCCGGGACAGTGCTCCATGACCAGAAACACCTGCCAGTTGCTGTGGAGGTGGATGTCGAGGACTTGGATCACATTCTGGTGGCCGCTGGTGTTCGAGTCGGCGGTGCTGCGATGTCGAGAGCCGTGGAGCATCAGCCTCTTGGCCGCCTGCCACTCCTTCCAGGGACCGCGCAGCTTGCCGTCTCGCCCGCGGACGAGCGTCCCGGCGTTCTTGACCACGACTGGCCGAGCTGGCGACCCTCTTGGGCGCGTCAGCTGCCCGAGGAAGACGTGAGGCGCGAGCCGCTTGACCACGTGGATGGAGGAGGGCACGGGCGACACAGCCGCCACCGACGACCGCGACGCGGAGGCCGACGGCTTCATAGTCCTGCTCCCCATCTTGCCGCTGGCACTGGGGCTGGCGCCGCTCTGCTGGGGTCTGCGCGAGGTGAGCGGCGGCAGCTTGATCATCGCCGTCGGGGCTTAGGACAATGCGCAATGCCACCGATATCGGGAGCGGTCCGCCACTAGTGGAGCAGTGCGTCGCTGGCGGATGTCTTGATGCTGCTCCTCTTCCCCCGGGTGTGATGATGGTGAATGTGCGGCCGTGTCGACCCGCGCCGAGTCGCGCGCAACCAACCAATGAGCCCGCGCGGACGCGCCGACCGCCCGACGACACAGACGGACCTTCCTGAACGTGGTGGATCCAAGGCGGCCACTGCCAATGGAGAGGGAGGGAGGCTTGAGGCTTGAGGCTCGAGTTGATGAGGGCCAAAGTGGCGTGTTGAGCGGTCGCCCTGTTGTTTTCCGAGCCAAAGCTTGGGAACGCGATAGAGGGCGAATTCCCAATGTGGGAGTCCATTGAAGCTTGGCGGGTCTGATTGTTCGGCGACACCTCTGGGCGGCCACGTCGCATGATGTCACGGTGGGATGCAGCCAATCAGCAGACGGCGCGATGTGGTGACGCGCAGGGCGTCGATGAGGAGAAGGACGCGTCACACCCACGCGAAGTGATTGGGCTGACGACCTGTCGCTCACAGGCAGGCGTTTCGAGGCTTTTAGAATGAAAAACATTGGATTTCGAGCCGTCTTCATATAGAACGACCGACAAACATCGTAAACGGCGTTCGCATTCACAATGTCAACCAAATGGTTTGTGTGTTGTGTGCTGCAACGATCTGATGCAGCATACCACTCGTCGAGCAATCCAGCATCGCGCCATGACACCGTCACTGCCATGGACGCCACGCCCGTCACTCCCTCGTCCATCTGCACGCAGGGCCAGCGAATCACCGACGGAGCTTTCGCGACGTCAAGGCACCGACGCCGGCATAACACCGAGCAATGCCCAAACGAGTCATCAGTGTTGCCCATCGACTCTCGGACCTGTGAGGATCGTCCGTTGCCACTCTCGTCATGCCCGGATGCCGACCAAACGCTTGCACGGTTCCATCACAAGGCCCTCGAAGGCGGCGCCACAGTGCCCACCTCAACAGCGCGGATCGAGTCCTACCTTACTGAAGTCAACGATGTCGCCATTCCCGATAACTCACCGAGACCGTGGCACTCTTCGCACGCCAGTCGGTCTTCCGATCGGATCCTCACAAATTGTGAATTGTCCGCGTCGTGTCACTGTCTCGGTGGGATGAGGTGCGCGCTTCCACTGTATCAGTAATTCCTGATAACTCTAGTGCAGCATGCGCATTCGAGACCGCCATTGACGCGCGCGGACGCACCGCAGTGCTCGCGAATGGAGTGCCGGATGCGCCATGCATCAAACCTGCTGCTGGGAGAGAATGACGCGCGCCGCGTCGTCCGGAGCCAAGCCCCCTGCATTAGGCGTCGACGTACAAGCCGGCGCAGATGGCCATGTTGGCGAACGCGAGCGTCGCCACCGTCACGAGCAGAGCCACGTCGTTCTGGTTGAACTGCTGGAACTCGACCCCGAGCGACATCTCAAGCACGCACGCGACTGCATCCACGACGACTTCGACGCCCACCTGCAGCACAAACACGACCCAATTATTGTTGGGCACGGAGCCAACGCTGCTGTCGCTGTCCCGCCGGAAGCGGTAGTGCGGGTGGTCCCCAAAGATCACGAGCGTCGCGTACGAACAGCCCATCGCCAGGTACTCGGCATACATGTCCGCGAAGGTCTCAGCCGCGTGGAACACGAGTAGATACCGGTTATGCGACGAGCCCTGTGCAGCGCCGGCGTTCGGTCTTTCATCGTGGCGCGGCGCGGACTGGGCTTGAGCTCGCCAAGGGGTTGCCTCGACTACATGAACACCTTTGCTCTGCTCCGCGGTGGTGTTGCTCATGCTTACCCTCCCTGGTGTGCTCGCCACTGGCATGACTGCAAGCTCGGTTCGGCGTTGACACTCCTGACGCGGAGGCTCCTTTGCGCGCGCTCTGATCGTGATCTTACGAATCGCGGTGGCGACAACCCGGCGGCTTAGCGAGCGCTGCACCACGAGCATCTTGACAACCCGCACGGCCACTTCCACGACGCCGAGCAGTAACGCACCCATGACGGTCACGGATGCGCTCCCGACCTGCAGCAACGCCGAGCGCACCTGGATCTCGATCAAGATGGTCGGCGTCGCGATGAAAAGCATCATCGCGTACTTATTGGGCGGCCGCGCCTGCCGCCTCTGTGCTCGAGCTCGTTGCTGGCTCAGCAGCGCGCACTTGGCGAGCTCCTGCATCAGCAGCTTGAGTGCAATGCTGCAGCCCATGAACACGAGCAGAGCATCCTCTGTTGCATGCTGGATAAGCACAACCGAGACATGGACGTACGCCATGGCGAGAAGAGCCGATGATGTAATCGGCAGAGCCGACACCAGGGAGCGCAGGAACTGGCGAGCAAATTGCGTTCGACCCGAACGATGACGACGAGGCGAGTTGGCGGCTTGCTGCGCTGCGTTGGGTAGTGGCGACGGGGGCGACTCCACTGACAGTGCCCCCAAAGTCGAATCATCATGTACTGCATTCGCTGTTGGGATAGACATCCGACGGATTGGCATGGGCGACAGCTTTGGCGGCACTCTCAGCGATCGTGTCCGCTCAGCTTGCTGCTGCTTCTCCAGTTGCAATTGCCGTCCGCGCACGGTCTCGGTTTGGAACAGCAGACGCGAGTGCGCATCACCAGCGATCATGACGTAAAACCCACAGAGTGTGGAGAAGTACATCGGGAGCTTCAGGTGTGGCGCCACTTGTGCTGCAAACCGGGTGAAGAGAACCGCAGAGGCCACAGCGAGCAACACGTGGGGCCAAATCCGATGCACGAGTCTCTGCGTGGCAACCATCAGCTTGGAAGCGCCGCGTCTCGATCGACGGACTGGACCAGATGACGACACTTCACGTGCTGGTTGCACTTCCATAGTGATCGTGATAAACTCTTCCGAACCGAGCCTCACACCTCCAATCACTACGATGGTCACGGAGAAGAGGACGATGAACCACATGTTGTTGGCTGCAACGAACGACGCATACGACTGCTGGCTGGGTGCGTTGCCGGAGAAGATGTTTCCCACGGAGAAGGAGTAACCGAATAGCCACGCGACGAGAATGCTCACGCCCGCATTTCGCAGTACGAGCAATAGCGAAAGGATGGCAGAGCATATCGTCGCACTGGAACTTTGCCGATGCGAACTAGCCGGCTGGTCTGCAGTAGCTGGCATTCTGCGTATCGAGGAGAGCACCCTGCTAGCTTCAGGGGATATCCAAGCCGTCGTCGGTGACACTGGGGTGACGGATGCCATGGCGGCCGAGGAAGACCTTGTGGAAGGCATCCTCCAGATCACGATGCCGCTTCCTGACGAGGAGAGGCCGAAGAATTCCGTATGAGCCGCGATCGCTATTTTCGTCGTACTTCGCTGATGAGATACCACGGCGTTCGCACGTTCCAGATATGGCGAAACCGGGTCTCGCCAAATGCCATTTCACCTTCGACATGTGCGATCCGCACTGTTGATGGGGGCTGGCTCGATTGAGCAGCCCATGATGGAGGTGCTCGAGCTCCTGGCTGATGGATTGGGGAGGAAACAAAGGAGGAGCTGATATCTGGAAGTGGCTCGGAGATGAACGAGCAGCCCATAGACGCTTGGAACGACAGCAGGAGGAACTGGTCCAGCGAACTGATGGACGGGGCGGAAAAACACCGGAGCGGACACGCTGGCGCGGCCAACACGCGTCGTTTCCAGCATTCAACCTGCACAGCTACGGCTAGCAAGATCCACAAGCGCCAAAGGTCAACTTCGACGTGCAAGGCTCATTGTCGTCGCGACTTGGCCACGAGAGCACTCAATCTTGATGCCGCCTGTAGACTCCACCCGACCTTCGACAAATTCCCAGGAGATCTTTAAGTGGTCTGGCACCCGGTTTCTTCAATTCGGTCGCGATGGCACCAACGCCAAAGACTGCGACGTCGGCAACGGAATTTCCAACCCCAACAGCCAGCATAATGATCTGTAGCGACGGCTCCACACGCAAGTGACCTCGCGTTGGTATCGCCTGCACAAAAAGGTTCGCCACCCCGAGGACAAAAGATAGCGTGGCGATCATTGTGACCGTGCCTCTATGGTGGCTGTGTTGAGCCCCAGTAAATGGTATTGACTTCGTTGGGTGGGACGCGCGTTCGCTGTCTCCAATCAACACGATCATCCCGACAAACATGACCATTTACTGTCGGAATCTTCTTGCAGGATGAAGAGCGAAGCCAACGAGTGCGGGACCAGCAGTGAAGAACTAGCTTGCACACCTCCAATCCCTTGCAGTATAACCCCCGCGTCGCTCGATAGCAGCGATATAAGCGGGACTTGTGGTGCATGAGCAGGAGGTGGCGACGCTGAGCGAGCAGCGTCGCCGTGCGTCTCACGATGAGCTCGACCTGGCGAGTTGGTTTGTCGTCCGATGAATCCCTGCAGGGCCTTCTGTGTGGAGTAAAGCATGCTCACATATACTCTTCATGCATCACAAGAGATCCAAAGACATATGAATAGTCGGTCAGTCGTTCGATGGATCCTTGCTCACAGGTGCGCTTCATGCATCGCAAGAGATCCAAAGGCATGGAATAGCTGACCCGAACCGAGATACTTTGAAGTATCAAGTGGAAGCAATAGAGGAAGAGCGGAGAAATACAAAATGTGAGGGAGACTTGTCGATCGATCCACCTCCAAGAGCTCTCGCTTGATCCCAAGATGAAGACGCGTTCTCCATCTCCAGCAATGTCAGAACCAAATATAGCGCTGCCTCCTCATGAA
This sequence comes from Phytopythium delawarense, assembly GCA_023338175.1. NCBI lineage: Eukaryota > Oomycota > Peronosporomycetes > Pythiales > Pythiaceae > Phytopythium > Phytopythium delawarense. Next base: position 26,489 of record JAADYF010000133.1, read on the forward strand.
GTTGAAGCGGATCGCTCGTGACTGTTGGTGGGAGGTTGCTCGAAACGCCCACGCCTCCCGACTTTTCCACCTCTGGTGCCGCAGCGCCGCTTGAACTGCCGCCTCTTGTCAGTGAGTGCTTTGCTGAAGCTGCCAACGTCGATGTCGGCGCGGCCAACGACGCCGTCGTCCAGCCGCCGCGGTGCACTCCAAGTCGCGCCGGCAGTCGTCGAGTTCGACTCTGTGGAGCTTGGGGCTTGCTTCGTGGCCGCGCTCTCCGTTCGGAACGCAAGTAGTCGACCGCTACGCTTCCGACTCGTGCCACCGGGACATGCCTCGCCGTTCAAAGTTCTCTCTCGAGCTGGTCGCGACCTCGCGCGGACAGCGAATCCTACCGTGCAACTTCCCGCTGGACTTGCCGAGCGTTTTGACGTCGCCTTCGAGCTTCCAGACGCTGAAAAGAGCGATGGTGCAGCTCACTCCGATGATGCTGGTAGCTCCGCGATTTTCCACGACGTGCTACTTGTGAAAGGAGAAGATGGCTCGGTCGTGCAGGTGCCTTTGGTGGCTAAACGTGCCGGTCCACGACTAGAGATGGAACCTGCTCAGCTCGATTTTGGGTTCCTCGTTCATGGCCAGCGCTCCGCTCAGTTCGTCGAGATCAAGAACACCGGCGTACGCCCTGGCGTGTTTGAGCTCGAAGTGCTTGCTGGATCCAGCGACAGCGCCGGTGGAGCGAATTCAACCGCATTTGTCAGCGATGGGAGTACTTCTGCGCGCCTGACAGCCAGCGCGAGTGCCTCAACTGCTTTGGTAGTGGCATCTCCGCGACGAGGACTGCTAGGTCCTCAAGAGAGGATCAACGTTCAAATCGACGCGACTGGCACAGCTGTCGGAGGCTTTCGAGTGCTGATCCGTGCTAGAATATGGGAAAGCTGGCGAGCTGATGACTCAGCCCAACGCAATGAAGACAATAACGACGGTGATGGCTTTGACATGGGCGGTGATGTCGGAGATGTGCCTAGGTCAGCGAGGCACTGCGCAGAGAAGCTCGTCGACGCTGCAGGTACTGTGGTAGAGCACACAGTCGAGCTCGTGCTGCATCGAGGACTTGAGCCCGTGCGAGGTTTGCACTTCGGCTCGCTCTTTGCTGGAGAGCACAAATCGATTGAGACGCTGCTTCGCAACAACGGGCCGTTGCCACTCCACTTCAAGGTGTCGGTGTCATTTGGGGGCGGCCTTGCTGGGTCATCTGCAAGTGTTAGCAGCGACGAAGACCGCGCCATGTTCGAGCGGAAGAAGGAGCTGAGTGTGGCTCCAGTTGAAGGGCGTATCGAGCCATTCGGGACGCTGCCGGTCGTGTTCTCCTACCGTCCGTGTGCCGTCGACTTTGAAAAGATGCAGATACTGGAGCGAAAGCACCGCCAGGTCATTGGTGATAGCCCAAGTGGTGAAATGGATGAAGATTCTAGCAACGCAGCCCACCAATTACTGATACCCCCAGAGCTTCTGAGCGCCTTCGCGTCGATCCAGTGCACGGACCTCCAAGGCCAAAACCTCACCTTCGAGGTTTCTGGGAAGAAGTTCTTGCCACGATTAAGTCTGACGCCATCTGCTGCTGCAACGTCGTCTGCTCAGCCGTTCGTCTTTGACTTTGGAGATGTGAAAAGCCACGACCGAGCAGACATGATCGTGACAATGAAGAACCTGTCGGGTTTACCAATCCAGTTCTCCCTCCCGAAACTCGCGCACTTCTCCGCCCGACCGACGGACGGTCGCTTGGATGTGTTGCAGTCGCAAAACGTCGTGTTGAGCTTCACCCCGACGCAACTCGGCTCGTTTCGGTCGACGATGAAGCTTTTCGTGTGCAAGGATGTGCTCGCAATCCCTATTAGTGTTCTGGGTCGCGCCGCTGCTGTCGGTGACACCAGCACACGACCTATCATTGGTGGCACCGAAGCGCTGCCAAAGGACTTTGCACCGCAGTACAAGTTTCTCCTGCCCGAAGAAGCCAAGCGCACAAAGGGACAATATGAAAAGAAGTTCCAGCGCATACCGCCGTACGAGGTCGCAGCGCTGAATGGCACGGCAGCCGTTGACGAGTATGAGTTTGAAGGCACCAACAACACGCACTTGACATACTGTGTCAAGGAGCTGAGCCGTCGCGCCGACCATAAGGCCAGCTACCACGAGTACCTTGCCAAATGTCGTCTGCAACGACAGCAACAGTCTGGTAAACGCAGGAGCCAGTCTTCAGCACTTGACCTGAAGGCGAACATAGCGAGAGCACGCAATGGAGGCGATGACAACGGAGAAGAAGAGTTTGTCTACGAAGACGTGAACTTGGGGATGAACAGCCAAGCAGGGCTCGAGCCGAAGCCGCTTCGTCTTCCTCCATCTTTGCGGCGCACCAGCGATCCTCTCTGGCTGAGAGAGTCATCTACTGGTAGCTCTGGTGCCAGTCCGGCCAAGGCATTCTTCGACGAGAACAAGCTGGTCAAGAAGAAGTTCAAGCCCCACCCAGCGACGCAAGCCGAGCTCGCGGACTGTGCGCTCACTCTCGACTTTGATCAGCTCGAGATGATAACGTCTGGCCCTAAGACGATCAACTATGGCAAAATCAGCGTCAATGGCGTCGCCACCAAGAACTTGACCGTGCAAAACAACCTGGCGCAGAACATCTTGGTGAGTCTGTATCTGCAAGAGCAAGACAATATGTCGGAGCTCTCAGCCAAGACGACGCTCAAGTCCCAGGTCGTTCCGCCGCGTTCCGTCGCCGGGTTCGACTTGACGTTCTCATCCTCAAAGGAGCAGTTCTTCCAGAAAGAGCTGACCTACTCGATCAACGACGTGCACACGCGGCAGGTCACGCTGGTAGCGGAGGTGGCGCCAATTGAGGTCGAGGTATCGGACAGTGAGCTGCTGTTCGAGTTCAGCGCGCTTGATCTGAACCCGTCCATGCTGCGCGAGATCATGCTCACCAACACGAGCGACTCCGCTGCGCCGTTCGAGTGGTCGTCGCAAGCGAGTCTGCCTCCAACTAGCGCGCGGCCGGACTCGTCCAAGAGTAACAAGACTACGACAACAGCAGCGCCAGCATCGGAGAAGACAAGTAACGGTTCGAATGTCTCGGTGTCGCCTATCTTCACTATTGTGCCAGCGAGTGGCATCATGAACCCAGCAGACGCACGTGTATGCAAGATCGTGTTCACCCCTCCACCTAGCGCGTCATCCGCTAGCGCTTCTTCTCCTCATGTGCGAGTCGACAGGAGCGGGAACTGCACCATTCTAGCGCAGACGTTCCAGCTCAAAGTTGTCGGCGGCAAGCCAGCGTCTGTGACGTGCAAGGCCATAGTCCGCGACTTGAAGGTTGCTGTAAAGGAGAAGAAGATTGACTTCGGGACACTGTCGGCGGGAGTCGAGCGTGTTAAAAAGTTGACGCTCACGAACCAAAGCCTTGGTGCAGACAGCAACTGTGGGATGGGATCGAGTGCTGTTTATTACGCCAGCATTGATCCTCCGTCATTGGCATCTTCGATCGGGCTGGGGGTTAGTCCAGCGGTTGGATCAATCCCCTACGATGAGACGATAGAGCTATCGGTTAGCATTTTGGCGCATCGAACGGTGACGCTGGAGACGACAGCCAACGTCGTCGTGCAGATCCGAGGCGGGAAAACATTTCGCGTCCCAATTGTGGCGGATGTCATCATCCCTGATGTACACGTCGTCCCTGTTGGCACCATCGAGTTTAACGACATCATCATCGGCGTATCGGTGCCTCGCATCGTAACCCTGGAGAATCACAGCTCTATCCCAGCTTGCCTAGTGCTGGACTTGAAGTCGTCATTGTCGGACGAGTTCTCGCTCGCCACGCCGACCAAACTCTTGGTTCGACTTGATGATGCAAGCAGCATCTTCACTCCGGTGATTGAGAGCTCCCATGCTTCACCTCCGGTAACACATTTGGAAGGTCCCGGAGAGCAAGATGCGAAGCCTACCGAGCCTGACGCGTCGTGTTCCAAGTGGCAGATCAACCTGCCGCCCAACTCCACGGTCGCGTTCCATCTTGTCTTCACACCACGCCGTGTTGGCGAGCACAGCAGTCACTTCCCGATTCAATTCGCTGGTATCAGCGGGGGGCCGAGTTCCGCTGCCGCACCCGCGACGATCAAGCGCCAAGTAAATGCACGCTCTGTCGCTCCGTGCCTGCTGTTTTCCAGTTCGGTGGTCAACTTTAATCGCTGCGTGATCACTCGTGAGGGCATCCGGAAGGTACCGTACACCAAGCAATTGGTGCTGACAAACCATGAATCGCGCACGCTCAAATGGCAGATCGACACGGCCAAGTTGAAGCTCGCGAACCAGAGCAGTCTTGGGGCGAAGCGGTCTGTCACTGGCAGTGCATCGTCTCTCATCTTCTACGTCGCCCCAGACAAGGGCGAGTTGGCTCCCGAGGAGGAAGTCAAGGTTCGCGTCAGCTTTCTTCCAGCAGACCCCGTTGAATACGTGGAAGAAGAACTTCCGCTGCTTGTTGATGACGAGTTCTATCTGAACCTGACCGTACGCGGTGAGGGCATTCACCCGCACTTGTCGTTCAGCGAGAGCAAAGTCGTCCTTCCCACGGTGCCTCTGGGGTTCACGGCGCGCGCCAAGGTATTCGTCCAGAGCACCGGGTACGACCACCTCGAGTTGACACACCGCGTGCCTCTTGATACGACAAAAGCCCCATTGACGGTGCACTTCCCGAAGGGGAAAGTGCTGAGTATGGCGTGCCCAACGCTGCCGATTGAGATCCGCTTCTGCAGCACCAAGAGCGTTGCGTTCAACGCCCGGATAGAGTTCTTTGACGCGGACGGCAACGTCTTCTACTTGCCAGTCGCGGGGTGCACTGAGAACTGTTTGCTGACAAACTACGCGTTCCTTCAGTCGCGCCACCTCGTCCAGCGCTTACCAGTCACGCAAGGGCGTACAGCAAATTCAGATAGTGTAGAGTTAAGTGCTCCATCATCGGCCGTCGCGTTTTTCACTCATAGCTCAGGTCGCTTTCCCGTGTACTTGCTGCCAAACGCACAAGTGAGCGCGGAGTTGGAGAGCCAAAATCACACGCAGCAAGGAAGTCAAGCTAGCGGCTTCATAGCAGTCGATGCGTTGCTTGGATTGTCCGACGACAGTTCCGTTGGAAGTGCGCTGCTGAAGCAAGTGCTCCCAGCGTCAGCAACACCGTCGATCTCGCCGGCGTACTCGCAAGCAGAGATCGACTTTGTGCTCCAGTACATCAACGCGAACTTCTTGCGAGCACCAGTGACCAAGTTCCCACACGATTTGGCGGATAATGACGGCAAACCTCTGTACGAGATGCTGGAAATGGTGTGCACCAAGAAACCTGGGGCAGCACAGGCCGGTGGCATCCCTCGAATGAACGGACCGTCAGGGAACGCAAACAAACCGGCAGGGAAGAGTAGCGGGGCTTCTGCGAACCAGTCAAAGCGAGATCTAGTTGCGCGTATTACAGCGCAATACGCAGAACTGCTCAAGTTCCTCAAGTCGTACGGCGCGATGCTGCACGACGTTCAGCCAGAGCACCTCCTTCGACAAGACTACTACGTCGCCGCGTGTGAAGATCCTCGCGCAGACCCGAGTCTCTTGTCCTCGCCTGCGGTCGCCTCGATGCCGTTTGTTCAACGGCGTGGTATTCTCGAGCGAGAATGGAAGGTCGTCAGTGAAAACGCATGGATAAAGGTGTTGTATCAAGTGATCAAGTGCTTTTTGCTGTATCGCGTCACTGCCAAGGCCTACCAGCAGCTACAGCAGCAGCAGCAGACTCAGTTAGCAAGTCGACTTGCTCAAGCTAGTGATGGATCGCAGCAAAGGGCGTGCCAGGGCAGCAATATCTACAGCGAGTCGGAGATGGTGCTGGTGCAATGGGTTTGCGATCATTTAAGGTCACATCTGCTCGACTTGAACCTGGTGCCTGAATTGCAGCTACTCGACGTCGCGCATGATCTCCAAGACGGTCGGTTCCTGTTTCATCTCATGGCTGCGCATATTCCAACGCTATCGGCAGACCAGAGCGACTATCACGGCTTCCGGATCGAGAAAAGGCAACGCCCCGTGTCCGCGAACCGCCTTCATCAGAACGCGCAGCAGCTGCTGTCGGTGCTTGCGCTGTTCGGGGTGGACTTTGGCATCAGCAGCGGACATTTCCTCGCCACTATGAACCAGCGGGAGATGATCATCCTCCTGCTGCACCTTTACCAGACACTCCCGCAGTTCATACCTAAAGCGACCCTCGAGTTTCGAGGGAATCTCGGCCAAGTGATCGAGAAGAGTATCGAGCTCAAGAACCTAGGCTCCCGGCCACTCCGGTATGAGGTCTTCCTTGACGACGCGAGTGGACCGCCCAATGATGGCGGATCAAGCGCGGGATTGCTTGCAAGTGCCTTCAGCATCGAGTCGACCCAAGTGACACTGGAGCCGGGGAAGACGACCTCCTTCGTGGTTACGTGCCGCCCTCGGTTTTCACGAAAAGTGACGGCGCGGCTGGTGTTCCAGTCGGTGAGAGAGCGGGACAACGCGTCACTGGCAGCTCCATCAGGCGCGACGATGGTGTTTCTTCTCGAGTCCAACATATTGGCGAGAAGGCCCGTCCGGGTCATTCAAATCGAAGCGAACACGTTTGAGAAGAAACTGGAGGACATTGTGATCGAGAACCAGTTCCCAGTCAACGGCAATTACAAGATTTCCATGATCCAGAGCCACCGACAGCCCACTCACCAGGGATTGACGGGCTCCAGCAATACTGCAACCTTTGTCGGTATCAATGGCGATGACGGTCGAAGCGATAACGTAGCTGGCGCTGGTCGTGGCGCTCCTGGGGGAAAGACAACGTCTGTTACAGGGGCATTTCGCGGACGGAAGAAATCGATGAGCGCTCAGGACAAAGCACTGCAGCAAAAAGCTGGCACAGCATCAGGCACGCAGGTGCAAGACCCCGCTTTCGGACACGATGCGGTGCCATTGGACGGTCGCAAGGCACGCGGCAATGGAGGTAAGGGAAAGGACGATACTGAGTCCTTGTGGTGCATGTGCACACAACGGCCGTTCTTCCTTCCGGAGTTTGGCATAACTGGTGACGATGACCAAGGGGGGCGATCGGGATCTGGTACGACTGCGACTGAGGGAGAATTGCAGGCGACGACATTTGGCTCGAGTGTGGTCACCATCCGAAGTCAGGGCTCGTCAAAGGTGAAGCTGGAGTTCCTGCCGCTACTACCAGGAAGCTATAAGTGTCAACTTCTCCTGCTGGACGAAAAGGTTGGTGAGTTCATGTACGAGATCCAAGCCGTCGCGCATTTGCCGGCAAGCCTTGAAACGTTGGAGTTTCAGTGCGAGGCAAGTGCCGGAGCGTTAGGCAATGGCGCCGCGCCGCGGCTCCACTTTCGCCGCGAGTTGACAGTGCCCGTCAAGAACCTCCTACTCTCGCGAGCCCTCGCGAGTCTTGTTGAGCGTGCAAATGGACACATGAAGCTGAAGCTGAAGGACGGACTGAAAAAGTGTGAAGAGACTCACCACTCAATCTTCCACATTGAGTTCAACTCTCCGTTCTTCGCTGCAGCCCAGCAAGAGTTGATCCTATCGACCAACACGCAGCTTGGACGGCAACAGAGTGTTGGAGGTGGGAGGAATTCTTCAGTTGGGGACTCCACACTTGCGAGTGCCCGGACAGACAAGTCGACCAACGACGCGAGTGGCTCACTCAACCAAGGAAGCCAGCAAGGATATTCAGCAGGAAAAGCGCAAGCATTGAAGGGCAATCAAGCTCGGCTGAGCACCCCGCAATCGAGTGTGTCGGCGAGAAACAGCGTGCTGATCGATTTTCAGCCTAAAGGTGCGGGCGTATACACCTCCAAGCTGCTGCTTCGGTCGTTCAACACTTGTTGTGGCAGCAGCGACGTCCGTGTGTACGACCTAGTAGCGAAAGTGAAAGAGCCGAATATCAAGACGGTGCTCGAGTTCGTCGCTCCAGCTCGGCACAGCATCGTCCAGGAGATTCCGCTTCTCAACCCGTCGGACACACCGTGGACGCTTCGTGCTGCGTTCGAGAAGAACGCCGCTGCAAAAGTCAGTATGTTCTCCGGCCCACCGACACTCCAGGTGCCATCCAAGCGCAGCGCAAACTACCCACTGTCGTTTTCGCCAAAGTGGATCTCAACCGAAAAGTGCAGCTTTGTTCTTGTGAATCCAGCGACGCAGCAGCAGTTCGAGTTCGAGCTGAGTGGGTATGGAGAAGAGCCTCTGGCGCAGGATCATATCGTGCTCACATGTCAAGCGCGAACGAGCATTGTGCACGAGTTCGAGGTGCTGAGCTTCAAGACTGATCCTCCAGGAGAGCAAACGTTTAAGGTGGAATCCGATCTGCGCGACGTCGTGGGTGCCCCAACAATCACCGCCGCTCCAGTTACGTCAAGCACCAGTTCATTGGGAAGCGCCGTTGTCGCCAAATATCCGCTCACCTTCAGCCCTGTCGTGAGCGGCACGTACTTTGGCTCCATCACGTTTACGAATGAAGCAACCAAAGAGTACGTTTGGTACACGATTGAGGCAAACGTGAGTCCACCGGAGCCAGAAGCGACATTGGAGATGCGAACAGCGGTGCGCGGTGCTATCGGGGTCGAGATCAGCCTCGCCAACCCGCTGGACAGCCCGGTAACGTTTTTGATCGAGCTCCGCGGCCAAGGACTGCTCGGGCCAGCCTCGTTTGCGTTGGACGCCAACGCATCGGGTGTGTATGAACTGGTGTACTCGCCGCTGCTCGTCACCACTTTGACGTCGACCGAGAGCGAAGAAGAAGAGGGCGCGATCCTCTTTTCAGCGGACGAAATCGGACAGTTTTGGTACCGACTAGTGCTCGTGGCAGAAGTGGCGCCAGCGCAACAGATCGACGACATGCACTGCGCTGTTGGTGACGTGTGCTCGCAGCCAATTTGGCTGCAAAACCCGAGCGATCAAGAACTGTCGTTGCAGTACCGCATCTCCAACACACGAAATTTCTCAATCAAAGGAGGTGGCGGGGATGCCGCTTCAAGCCCAGCGAGATCCAGTGGTGCTCGCTCAATTGGAGGGCCGTCGACTTCATCGACATCACGCACCATCCTCCTTCCACCTTTCGCGAAAAGCAGCGTGCTTGTGGAATACACCCCGTCGTCATTGTCCGACTACGAAAGCGCGAGCATCGTCTTCTTCGAGCCAGGCGTCGTGAGCGAGTGGGAATTCGCAGTCCGTGGGAAGGGGAAGCCACCCAGTGTCATGAAGCCAATTGACGTGTCCGCAAAGGTCGGAGAAGCGGCATCAACGCTGTTCACCTTCAAAAACCCGTTTGCGGAGGCGGTGGGCGTGGAGGTGAAGCTGATGGTGACCGAAGATCAAAGCGCCTCATCTCAATCGGGCAACTCTCGTAAGGGCACGTTCGCATCGGTGTTTGATATGCTGCTGAAGAAGACGCACGTGCACCTGGAGGCTTTCGGGCACCTTCAAGTCCCGATCTCCTTTCTTCCGCGAGCAGTGAGCGAGGCGCATGCAGAGATCATCATTCGCGGCAGCGAAGCGTACAGGGAACTGGAGTGGCACTACCCGATCCACGGTGTTGCCGAGGCTCCAGTCCACCCGCGGCCGATCGTGTTAGCGTGCCAGGCTCGCGACTCGGTCGAGAAAAAGGTGTCGCTGGAGCTGCTGGCTGCACCGGCAGACATGCAAACAGCTGACGAAGTGTTCTTGACCGAGTGGGAGATTCCCTCGGAGCGTTTTGGCGCATTCGCTTCTGCTGAAGCCATTGAGCGAGCGCTGACTGTGACACCACAGACGGGTGACACCGATGGGCAAAGACCGGATTCTTCATCCACGTCGGTCGTGCTGCCGTATGCCTTCCGGTTTGAGCCGTTGCGACCGTATCGAGGCTCCATCTACTTGCTGGTCAAGAAGAAAAGCGGCGGTCGGTGGCGCTTCGAAGTCGTCCTGGACGCGAGCGATCCACCAGTGGACGATATAATCACGATCGAGTCGAGCCTGAACCAGACGTCGTCCGTCACCTTTCAACTGCGCAACCAGTTCCGCCAGAGCGCTGCGTTCAATGCCGAGTTCTCTGCGGGATCGTCGGCCGCATTCAGTGTATACCCAGCAGAAGGTGTCCTTCCGCCGTACGGCAGCAACGAAGGGCAGTCCTTCGTCGTCTCCTTCACGCCGACTGGGTACGGCAAAATGCAGTCCGGACAGCTGCTCATCGTGACAGAGGAAATGCAATGGACGTTCAACGTCAAAGGCACGTATCCCGACGCGAGCAGCAAGGGGAGCAGCAGCTCGAGCGGTCAAAACAGCAGTCTGAGCTCCAGCGCGTCGCGGACGCGCCTTGGCATCTCCACTGTCCCAGCAACCAGCCAAAAGCCGCGTCAGAAGAAGACATAGAGATACATGGCAAGGCGTTGCACACATGCAGGCTAATGACTGTTTGTCTTGAGGAGCGTTGCTCGAAACCAAGGCATGTCGATCGTTGACCAGGCAGCGAACTTGCTAATGCCGACAGGAAATATGCAAGCTGGGCTGGCAACTGCCGCGCTGGTGGTGTTTGGCGCGTATCACACCGCCGCCTACCATGTCGAGCGGGCTGCGAAGGCGCGAACTCGTGGTCACGACGGTTGTGCACGCATGGGCAGCCCGTGCAAATGGCCTTGCAAGTCGGCCGGTTTGCGGCGGAGGTCACATGTGGAGCGACTTTGATGTATGTGAACCACACACACTGCAAGTGGAGGATGGATGCAAGACAGAAGGTGTGGCGCAAGAGCAGAATCGTTGACGACGCCCGGAACCTTTGTCTGAACAACGCGCGTTGTTTATCGCTGGTATCGACAAAGACCGTTGAAGTGCGATGGAGGACAAGATCACCTGGTGTTCGGTACAATCCCGAATGGACCTACATACACATAGAGCTGCGTCCAAGTAGTTCCTCGGATCTTCTCAGCAAACATTCGAGGAGGGGCACGCAATGCCGTTACTTTTTCCACGTTCACTTGACGGTCTCCCCATGCCCTTCGAGTTCATGACGCTGTATCGCGGCTGTACCGGATGCTTGGCCTGGGTCTGTGTCGAGTGCGACCGCATGGGCTTAGTGCAGCGAGGATCCAACGAGTGGTCAGCAGTGTGTGTCCCGTGGATCGCTCTCCGTTCCCACTCGCAAGGCATCCGTCCAGCAGTTCCGTTTGAGCGATTCCGTCCGCCTCTGATGACTCCTTCATTCCCGGAAGAAGGAGAGGGGTCGTCCGTGCGAGTGTCTTTGTCCCCGTGCTGCCCGACATGCTGGACTGAGTGAGATTCGCGGCGGATCCGCCCCACAGAAAGAACACCGAAGCGGAGATGAGACTCACCTCTGTGATACAACCAACGCCCTACTCTCCGAGCCACTCTACAACTTTCCGGCCAGCAGAGCAGAGGAAATACTTTAATCAGCTCGTCCCCTCCGCCTCCCCGCCGTCCTCAACCATGGCAGCCCCACCGACCCGCGAGGTTGTGCTGCACGGCCGCTACCGACTCGAGGCGCTACTCGGCGAGACGCTCTACGGCGGCGTCTTCCTCGCGCGGGACCTGTGCGCGCCGCAGACCCGCGACGGCGAGTGCGCCATGGTGGCACTCAAGCTCGTGAGGCTGCAGAACACGACGATGCTTGCCCGGGCGGCGGCCGCGAGCCTGCAGAAGCTAGACGACCCGCGGGTCGAGATCGCGGCGGCCGAGTTCCTGCGCGGTTGCGCGTCGCACCCCAACATCGTGCGCTACGTGGACGAGTTCGCCGAGAACGGCGTGCTCTACTTCGTGCTCGAGTACTGCGCGGACGGCGACCTGTACCACTACGCGAACACGCAACCCGACAAGCGCCTGCCGTGCGTGGACGCGCTGAGCGTCATCTCGCAGGTCGCGGGCGCCGTGGCCTTCCTGCACGCGCACAACCTGGCGCACCGCGACCTGTCGCTGGAGAACACGCTGCTGAGCGGCGGGACCTGCAAGGTCGCCGACTTCGGGCTCTCCACCGCGGCCGACACGGCCTGCGTTGACCGCGTGGGCAAGGCGTACTA
>JAADYF010000134.1:0-38424 GCA_023338175.1 Phytopythium delawarense
CCCGTGGCCGTACTGTAGATGCTGGAATAATTCTGTTCTCCCGCTCTGAATAACCTCTCTCGATTTTATAATGTTCGAATGCATATGTATTTGGAACATTCGTACCTACATATGCGCGATTGGAGGTAAACTTCCCGTCTATTCGGTGAAAAAGCACAATCTGCCAAAGTAGTTGGGTGTAGCAATCTCTGCGCTGCGTAAAAAGTGACTTTCCATTTTTCAGGATCTGATTTCCATACAAAATTACCAAACCGCTCCGGCTGCCTCTCTAATTACATTTGTACTCTCAAAGCTGGACCACATTAAAAATTAGAGGTATTGGACATGAGAGAGCTTCGATTTCTGGCCCGTCTGTCCCAATCGCGCAAAAAACAGAACAACGGGGTACAAAGCGTACCCCCGCTGGTTATGTTTCTTCCAACACTTTCATCCACAGTACGCCTCGTGCAATGATGGCCATCGGTCACGTCGAAGAAGGACAAATCAGTCGCGCCGACCGACCGGCTTCAGTTCTCCCTGGCGGCGGCGCTCCTTCGCCTCTCCGACCGCCCCGCGCGTCATCCTCCAGCTCGTCGAGAGCCCCAGCGTGTCCGCTTCCCGTGGGCCCCATTCACCACCGCCTCCGCGTCGGCCTCGTCCAGTGACCGCCGCTTCTCGTCCGCGTCTCCGACGACTGCTCGACCTTGCAATCCTCACCTCTGCGCGCGTCACTCGCCTCGGACCGAGCGCCATGAGCAGCAGACCCATGAAGCGCGACCTCGCCAATGCACTGGTGGCCGCAGGCGCGCAGGGCATCGTCAGTGAGTCGTAGTTGCATGCAGTGACCCCAAAGTGTAGCCATGTTGGTGGCTGCTGCGGAGCTGACGGACGGACGCGTGCGGGACAGGTTACGTGCAGGAGTGCGTGCACTCGACGACGCTGGGCGTGGATGCCACCTTCGTGTTCCTCATGCAGCTGATCGACGAGCTGGACGACGCGCTCGCGCAGTTCCTGCCGGCCAACGCGTCCGCGCAGCAGCTCGCCGGGCCCCTCGAGCACGCGCACGAGGTCGAGCTCGGCTCGCTGCTCTCGGCCGCCTCCCTGGTACGCCTCCTGTGCGCTTGTCGGTGCGTTCATGCCGTGTACCGACGTGCGCCGCTGCTGTTTATGACTGCAGGCGGTGCGCTACGTGACGGAGAAGAAGGCCATGCTGCCGCTGCTGGAGCGCTACCGCGCGGCCTTCGCGTCCGTGCTGCACTACCCGTCGTGGCAGCGCAAGTGCTACTTTGGCCTCAAGGTTCGACCGTTGTGTCCTTGCGGACAAGATGGCCGTCCTAAAGCTGACGCTTGACCTGCTGCCTCGATGCGTGCGTGTGTGTGTGGAACGACCAGGCGGTGGCGCTCATGGGGTCCACGCGCGTGCTCGAGGCGTTCGCGGAGCACGTGGCCGTCGAGGACGTCGAGAAGCGTCTGCGCTGGCTGTTCGCACTCTTCCTCGGCGACACGACGCCCGCTACTGACGCCGCGCAGCGACTCAACTGCCTGCTGCGTCCTGCTTGCGAGTTCGCGACCGTCGCGCTCCAGACGCACCGGGCTGCGCGGTGCACCATCTTCAACGAGGTTCGTCGGTCGTGTGGCACCGCCCAACTCAGCTGATGGTGAACTGACAGTTGATGACCAATCAACAGGTACTTCCGTTGTTGACGCGGCTGCTCATCAAGGAGGGGACTGTGGCGGCCACCGACGCGTCCGAGCCCAAGAGCGAGTCGACTGCGACGCCTGGCGTGGCCGATCCGGTCAAGGTGGAGCTCGCGGCGACTGTGGCGATCCTGCTTGAAGCCAAGTTCCCACACGCACAAGTGAATCCGTTCTGTCTGCTCAAGCTGCCGGCGTTCGTGGAGGAGATGGAGCCGCTCGACGGTGCCTCGAGCGACGTTACTGGTGTCTTGGACGATGACAAGCCCAGCACCAGCGAGGGCCAGCAGGACGACAACGACATGGAGGAGAAGACGATGGTTCCGCTGTCGCTGGAGCACGAGATCCAGTGCACCAAGGTTATGTGCGCGTGGCTGGCGGTCCCGGCGCGTCGCATGGTGGCCGCTCAAACACTGCCCGTGCTGTACCGCGCGTTCATGGAGACGGCTTCACATGGAGAGATGAGCATCGGGAAGCCGTCGGGCGCCTTCCCGATGGAGGACCTAGTCCAGAGGTGCGCTCGCAGCTGCGGTCAGCCAGACTCTTCACGCTTCTAACTTGCTTGGTGGTGCTTCTCTAGCCTCAAGGACCTGCCGCTCGCTTCGCTGCTCGACTTTGAGTTCGCCCACGCGCTCGTTGAGTCCATCCGCGATGTCCTGCTGAGCAAGTGCCGCGTCCCAGCCACCGTGCTGGAGTCGACGTTCTGCGAGCTCGAGAATGTGATGCCGCGTCTCGAGGTGAGGAATGCACTCACGACAACCCGTACCAAGGGCCAAGAGCTAACGCGATCTGGATTGGAATGATCACAAGACGAGCCTCGCGTCCGACAAGATGGACACCAAGGAGATCCGAGCGGCCAAGGCGACGTGCTCACGCATCCGCCACGCGCTCGTGGAGGCCTTCCTCGCGTGGCTGCACCACCACAACACGCGCAAGCTGCTCTCTCTCAAGGTGCACTTCGTCCAGAACGTGTCCGGCAAGCTGGCCGACCCGCGCGTGTACGGTGACGCGCTAGCGGTGCTGCGCGTGTGCAAGCACCCGGACGCGCCAGAGAAGTACCGCGCGTGTGTCCAGCTCGCGGCTGTGACGCTGTGCCGCGCGCTCGACCAGATCGACCGCTACTCCAAGGTTCGTTGTGGGGTCTGAGCACTTTATGAAAGCCCACACTCCGTCACTGACACGCTTGGTTGCGATGGAACGGCAGGGTTCGGCCAACCGTATCATCTGTGGGCTCACGCGCATCGCTGCCGCGTGTGGGCGAGACCTTCTGCAACTAGCGGACGATCTCGTACGCCCGCTGCTCCCGTGTATCCTTGATGGATCGCAGTGGGGCAAGTACCTGCGCATCCGGACGGAAGCGGTTGCCACGGTGTTGCTCGGCTGCGCCGGGGACGAGCGGTTCCAGCTGGACGAGCACCCATGGGTCAAAGACTTCATCGCCGTGCTGCTCGACCCGGTCGTGTCGTCCGAGAACGCGCACTCGCTTATGATCCTCGACGTGCTCGTGCGCGCGCACGACAAGCTGCTGCACCGCGTGGTCTCGTTCTGCCTCAGCCAACCGCACACGGTGACGCAACGCCTTCACGAGCCGCTGCACCGCTGGCCAATCTACGAGGAGGACGTGGAGCTCGTGGTGGTGACGCTCGAGCTGCTCAAGTCTCTGCTCACCGTCGAAGTTCTGCGCGAGTCGCTCGACCGGGATGTTATATTCGCCACGATCCTGCAGCTGTCGGAGAACGCCAAGGCCGACAAGCTGGACGCTGTCGCGAACGCCTGTCAAGACCTGCTAACCAGCTCATTCACGACCGCCAAGTAACGTCGGGTCAGTCGGAGTTGGCGGCGTTGCAGTGATGACCAACCACGTCAGCGGGGGGTATCAGCTCGCCGTGGGCGTCCCAGCAACACACGGGCAAGTACAAGTCGTTGGCAGGCTGCGCGCATGGCGCGAGCGACCGCTCCAAGACACACCCGGCGGCCGAGTAGACCTCAACGCGCGGCCGGCAGTGGCGCCACGAGTAGAAGCGGTGAAGGCTCGGGGCGAGCAGGCACTTGTACGAGAACCCTGCGCGCGACAGCAGCAGATGCAGGAGTAAGTAAGTCGACAGCCGACGCATAGATGCATGTGCGTGGGCCAGGGCATCAGCGAGAGGCGTGGCCCACGCGATGGGTAGAGAAGACGACCGTAAGGCGCTCAATCGAATGGAAGTTGAGCCCGCAGACGCACCTTCGTGGCAAGACAGGACGAGGGACTGGTACTCCCACTCCATGAACCGCTCGGCGCTCTCGTCGGCAACGTGTTGCCGGAACTGAGCAGGTGCTCCCCGCCGCCACGCGAACCCAAGCCGCGTCTTGCAACCATCAGCAGCACGAGTCAATCCCCTTCCCAAGCAACAAGCCACCACGACAACAAGCAGGAATCACGCACCTTGTGCTTCCAGATCTCGAGAATGAGACTAAAGTTGGTTGTTGACTGCGCCACGAGCGCCAACACGACGCGGAACCTCCGCGGCTGAGTGAACGCGCGGGCCATGACCACGAGATGCCTCGCCTGGGTTTGTGCCGACCGCCACTGGACTTCCATGTGTGCTGTCGACGCGGTGAAGCATCCAGGGACGGCCGCGTCCAAACGATACGTGCCCAGCCGAAGCTGCAGTTGCGTGACGCTATTGAGCGCGCTCTCCATCTCCAGCACATCGACCGTGCTGTCATTGTCCATGAGACCTTGCGTCTGTGCTGGAGCGGCCAGTTTCCGCAGTCGGATGGCCGCCGCCGACGCGGCCACTTCGTCGCTCGACATGCCAACGCCCACGATCGCAAGGTCGACCTTGATCTTGCCGAAGAGCACCGGCACGGAGATGGTCCGCGAGACGCGGAGCCGACTGCCATCCACCACGATGTTCTTGAAAGCCGAGTACAGGATGCACGGACAGTTTGGCGCGGCACTGATCGAGTAGAGGCCTCTCTGGACGTCCCACGCCGCTCGGCCGGCGCGGTCTGTCGTCGCCACCGAGTGGTGCGTCCCGCACTTGTCTGTGATGGCCAGCGGGATGCCCTCGACGCACTTGGCCACGTGCTGCTGGTAGAAGTCCACGAGCTGGATGTGGTACGACCAACGGAACTCCTCCAGCGGGATCACCACCTGCTGGGCCGTTGCTGGTGCTGACACTGAGCCGCCGTACGAGCCCGAGGTGTTAATCGACGGGTATACGACCGCCACAGACGTCCACTCGAAGAACTCGACGTGGAACACGTAGATGGTGTACGTCCCTGGCACGAGACTGCACCGAGCCGTGCCGTCTTCGTCCGTGACAAAGTGCTTCTTGTGAAGTCGGAAGGCACCGGTTGCGTCGACCTTGCCTGCTCCAACTGGCAAGCTAGCCGGAAGACCTCCAGCATGACCCTCGGAGTCCATGTTGCCACTGTCGTCGGTGCCATTTGGCTCGTTCCCGGACTCTTGCACGGTCTGCAAGTCTTTTTGCGCCTGCCACTCTGCGAAAATCATCGACGAGTCGGCGCCGTTGCCGCTCTCACTGCTTGCGTCTGGCGCCAGCTCGTCCTCGAACACTCGCAGTCCGTCGCGCGAGAATTGTTGCATAAGGTCGCGCTCGCTGCCGGACCACTCGAGTGAGGTCGCGAGCAGTTGTCGGAGTCGGATCGGAGCGCTCCGAGAGTAGATACGAGCGTGTTCACTCTGCTGCACCTCGTGCAAGATGCTGCTGCGGATCTTGTCGTAGCGCCGGCGCATCACCGAGCGCAACAGTGTGCGGGAGCGGACGAATGGCATCAACTTCGAGTCTCGCCTCAGCGTCAGCATTGCGACCTTGGAGCCAAGACGGATCGCTTCAGCCACCAACGCCGTCGCGGCGCTCCGCACCTCGTTCATGAACCGGTTCTTCTGCAGGCGCCGCCGGATCGACACGAGGCGAGAGCCCATCGTCAGCGTCGGTACGATCTTCTTGGCCAGACTCGTGCTGAGCTTGCCATACTCCAGTTTGCGCTCGATGAACACGTGCGCGCCGTCGACAGGCTTATTGAAGCGGTCGCTCACGACGCAGATCTCTACCGGCCTCTTGGTTCTCCGTTCCTGAGCCATGAACGGGTTCTGCTGGACGCTCTCCTTGATCCCGTGCTCCATCAGAGCGCTGAGCAGCGAGCGGTAGATGGACTGAATCGTCGGCAGCGCGTGGTGCTGGTGCTCGTGGGTGTACACGTCGATCTCCGAGTCGATGCACTGAAGCTTGAGCGCAATGCGTAGGCGCGGTGCATTTTCAAGATGCTTCTCCGCTCCGATAGAAGTAGGCATACCAACCGAAGAAGCTTGTGCGCTCGAGCTCGCAACTGGAATGGCGACAACACATCCGTTTCGCCCGAAGCGGATATTCTCCGAGAACCGGGAGGCAAAGTCCTCGATCTCGCGCGTGCCGCTTGCAAAGTACACGCGCACCTCGTACGTCTGAACAATCTGCCGCTCGCAAAGCAGCGCGTTGATATCTTCGACGCTCCGGTGGAGCGAATTGGCGCTGCTGGAGTGGCAAAGCGCCTGGAAATGCCATAGCCCTATCTTCTTGGCACGATACAGCGCGCCGAGCGTCAGCCAACGACAGGAGGCGGTCGGGAGTGCGTCGAACATGCCGAGCACGTGCCGCGACTCGGCATTTTCAAACTGTACTTGCACACTGTGTGCACAACGGCTGGCTGAGTTCATGTCGGGGTCACTGGCCGGCGAGTCGGACGCCCCAGATCGCTTTGTCAACGCGAACAGGAGGCAGTACACGCGGACTTGCAACGCGCTCAAATTGACGTGAAGGCGGTCGACAAAGCCGCCGTATGTGTATCGGCTCTGGCGGTACGACAGGACCTCATCACGCGCAATTGGGCACTCTTCACGGACAAAGTCGACAAGCTGGAAGTCGTGGTCGAGCAGCATGCACACGAAGCGCCACGGAGACTGCTTCACGTCTCCATCGACGGTCAACGTAGACGATAGCGTGAATGACTTGAGGAAGGGCAGCGAGTACAGTCCCATGCCCGTCGGCGACAGCATGGACAAACTCGGCAGATCTTCGATGCGGCCGCGGTTGCGCGAGTAGTTGTCCTGCATCGTGTTCATCGTAATGGGTTAGTGTCAACGTCGAATCGATTCGCTTCAGTAGACACACCTGCACGCTTCTGAAGTACTTGACGACTTCCTGGGCCTCCGCTGCGGCGAAGAAGAAGCCGAGCTTCTGGAACAGCGCCACGATCTTGCGCTCGGTGATGACGATCTTGCGGTTGATCACCGACTCGAGGAAGATGCGCTCTCGATTCTGCCGACTGCGCTCCGCCAGCGCAAGGAAGTGGCGAATGGCCTGTGTGTAGATCTCCTCGCCCTGCGGTCTGAATGTGCACCGTGTCAGCATCTCTAGCGTAGCGAGATCATGCTCAGAGGCAACTCCAGTTCACCGTTTGGCCTCGAACAAGACGATCGACTCGATCTTCTTCTTGACGTCGAAGTCACTCGGGAAGCAGCCGGAGCTGGCCATCGAGTGTAGTTCGATCAGCACCGGTTCTCTGCCTACAGCACGCGTCAGCTCTACTCGGATCTCAAAGGACCCAATCGGTGGCGTCACCGGTCCCGCCTTGTCTTCGTTGACCGAAACCGACAGCAACGGGCTCATCTTCTCGATCCCATGCACAAGAGCCAGCGACTTCTGCTCGTAATCGGTCTGCGAGCGGCAGCCGTATTCGTGACCGATGCGGAAGTCGGCGTCTGAAGCGTACTCGATGACGACACGGAAGTCGGCGGCCTGGACGACCGAGAGCAGCAGGTTCTCGAACGACTTGGCGTTCGACACGGCCAAGTCGTTGTGTCCGCCGTGGAAAAAGTTACCCAGGAGCAGCATACCCGGCATCGACTTGTCCGGAAGTGGCGGGAACTCTTTCCGCCAGAAGAGTGTGCGCCGACAGGTCACTAGCTGACGGAACCTGGACACGTCGCGCATCTTACCGACGTCCAAGACCCGTAGCGCGACCAGGGTGGATCTGTGCGCGACAGTCGATTCGCTGGCTCGAGAGCCTGGGCACGGGGCTTGCGATGCTTCAGAACCATCTACTGCGTCGGCGGAGGCAGCCTGCAAGGTGAACGTGCCAACAAGACCAACGAATCCGATCCGCGTCCGCCACTCGCTGACACTCCTCGAGTAGGACGGGTGCCCGCCGATGTAGACCGAATTCATGGTCGAGACGGCTGCAATCCACTGCGAGTTGGTCCGTTTGACGCGCTCCCGTGGAGACGGAGGCAGCGCGCTGGGAGCGAAAGTAGACCTCACGTCAGCGCAATCGACTAGTTCGTGGTCAAAGTAGATGGCGAGGAACTTGGTGTCGAAAATGGCCGAGAAGTTGACCCAGCGGTTGCTCGGGATCTCGTAGGAGTTGGCCCAGCACTCGAAGTGGCTGCTCCACACGCGGCAGCCGCTGTCGCGCGTGCCGGGGAGCCCTCGATCGTAGATGGTGAAGCCCACATCGCGGCCGAGTTCCGGGTTGGGAAGCTTGGCGACCAGGAGCTTTGGCGCCACAGTGTCTGACGATCGATCATACAGCAGAATGTTACCGCCTCGCGTCATCTGAGGCGACGGCATATCAATGCACCGAGCTTTACGCACCGACAAAGCTTCGCGGAAGGCTCCGACCATCACCAGCGCTCTTGATGGCGACGGAGCAACCGTACACGCTCGAGTTGGTGCTCCCGCAGCACGTCCAGCGCACGAACTCGCCAGCGTCGTCGATCTCGGGGTGCTGGTGCCGCGTCTTGTCGCTCTCACTGTGTAATGGTGCAGCAGGACCCGCGTGAGTATGGTTCGAAGATGCGTCGAGGCAACAACGACGGCTCCTACATGATCTTCATGGGCTTGGCCACGTCGGCAGCTTTGAAGACGAGGAGTTGGATGGTGAACCCGCCACCCTCGAGTCCGTCGCTCGGCGGAGCCATCAGCTGCTGGCACTTTGGCTTCAGACGCACCTCCAGGAATCCGTCCCCGTAAAACGACAGCACGCTCGAGTTCTTCATGTGCCTCCGCTGCGGCGCGTGGTCCGCCTTGTCACGCGACGCCTCCGCGTCCTGCTGTCCATCCGGAGAGGCGTCAAGATGCCCATCAAGCGTCTCCGCCTTCCTCGACTCGCCCACGTCGCTGTTGTTGCTGCTGCTAGCAGCCTCCACGCGCTGTCCATCCTCTTCCGCCGCTTCTCCTGTCGCCTCACAGTTCGCAGCGCTTTGCTCCGTCTGTTCCGTCGGCTCGGCGACCCTCGGGCTGCTCCGGCTCCGCGTCCGGCCCCTGCAAGTCGACGGCCGCTCGGGCCGCTTCACCACCTCCAGCGACTTGGTCGACGCTACGAGCGGCCGCTTGCCCGCGCTGCCGCCCGCGCGGGCGCCGTAGATGCCGCGCAGCGTCTCGTGGCGACTCATCGAGATCCCTTGGCCCACTTCACGCGCGACTCGATGCGAACTTAGGACTAAGTGCGTTTCCCGATGGTCGTAACATGTGATCGGATTTGGGGAATGATCAACATCTGACGGCCCGAATGCTGCATCGCGAGCGGCGGCGCCGACGGCCGACACCCCGCGAGCCCACGCTGTCGCTGGCCGAGCTGCTGGACGCGTCCAGCTGTGCTGCTCCCGGTCGTGCTGCTCCCAGTCGTGCTGCTTCCGGTCGTGCGGCGACGGAGCGACCGCGAGGGGAGAAGGATGAAGAACAGAGCACGGGGCGGAGGAAACAGGCGAAGAGGAGCTCTCGTGGCCTTGGCAGCAAGAGCCGACCAAGTGACGCCAGGGATGCGGACAGCCGTGGGAACTCACAGCAAGCAGCGAAGATTGTGGTGGCTAATATGGTGGCGGCAGACGAGATTGTCGACCCGGACGAGCGCGTTGACGTCGAGGAGGAGCTGCGCGCGCAGCTGAGTCGGCACGGACGACTCGTGTCGCTTGACATTGACGACGCCACAGGCGCGGTTACCGCAGCCTTCTCCGATCTGGAAACCGCTCGTGCTGCTGTGTTGGCGCTCAATAGGAGCGTGTACGGGTCTCGTACGTTGTCCGCGCGGTTGGACGCGAGCGTCGGTGGGGAACAGTCTCGAGCAGCAGAGGAGAATGCGACCGACAGTGGCGTCCCACGAAGGAGAAGCAAGCGGCGGTCAAAGCTGAAGAGCGACGTGATCCAAGACCGTGCAAGGCGCAACCAGCAGCAGCTTCCGCATCGTGAAGGGGAGACGCTTGGGGTGTCGAAGCCTCGATCGAGCACGTTCGTCATCCGCAATCTGCTCGACCCCGAGGAGCTGGAGGAGGACGACGAGTACGAGGACATTTATCAAGAAGTGCGCGATAGCCTGTCCAAGTACGGCACGTTTGATAAGCTCGCGATTACCCGGGAACGGGGCGGCGATGACTTGGAGATCGGGAGCATCATCGTCAAGTATGGGCAGATGGACGCGGCGACCCAGGCGTTCAAGTTCTATGACGGCAAAATGTTCGGTGGCAGACGAGTCGCGTGCGAGTGGGTTGGGGAACCTGTTGCTGTGAAAGTAGTCGGTGCTATTGATCCTGAAGAGCTCGAAGACCCCGACGAGTTCGAAGACGTCCGAGCCGAGGTCAGCGAATACTTTGCAGGCTACAAACACGTTGCGATGGTCGAGATCATCCGAGAGTCTGGCGACTGCATCGTCGAGTGCGAGAGCGAAGTGGCCGCTTCCGACTTCATCGGCCGCGTGAGAGCCTCCAAGTACGGTGGGAGACTGCTAGATGCGTATCGAGTGGAGCGGGAGCTAGCCACGGACGAGAGCAAAGACAGCTTGGTCTCTCCCAGAACAGCACCGAGTCAAGAAGCACCGCCTGCATCTTCCGCAACAGTCACTGAGCTCGCGATTGCCCTGCTGCAGCGCCTCGCCTCGCTTCAGGTCCGCTGAGTCATCTGAATGAAGAACTGCGTCCATCACCTGATCGTGTTCGTGCTCCGACAGGAACGTGCGCACACTCAGAATCCACTGCAGGACAAGCGCTCACGGCGGCTCGTGCTCGGCTTGCACGAGGTTCGCCGAGGTATTTCGCAGCAGAAGATCAAGTTGCTGGTCATTGGAACTGACTTGGAAGACGCCAAGCCGATTGGTGACGCGGTCGGCGAGCTGGTGACTGCCGCGCAACAGCAGGACGTGCCAGTCATTTACCCTATGAACAGGTAGCAGGTCCATGCTCTGATGGGGTTTCTTGATGCTTCGTGCTGACTTACAACTTACGTGTTGGGCTTGCGAATTGTCAGACGGAAGCTGGGGCGGGTGCTCAAGAAGAGCGTTCGCGTGAGCTGCGTCGGCGTCTACTCGGTCGACGGCGCCAACGACATCTTCAAGCAGTTGCTCAGCAACATATAGCACGCGGGTGACTACGCGTCGTCGAGCCGCCAACACGCGTAGTACTGCGCTGGGTCAACACGGCGGTGATTCTCGTCTCGAATTGCCGCTTGCCTTACAACCCAACAAACCACACATCAGCCACTGGGTCTGCATGGTTCCTACCCAGACAGCACCGTCACGTACTTCGCTGCCGTCGACTCTGCGAACTCCATGATGTGCTCGCAGGCTGCGATTTGGGCCGCCGCAAATCTGACGTCGCCAGTAAGACGAGATCAGCCAAGAAGTCGGTCGCCAGAAGCAGAAGCAGTGAAGGGCGGCATCGCAGACGTACGTGTCGTTGGCAACAGCCATGAACTGGTGGAATGCGTCGTCGTCATCGAAGGGGTCGAGGTTTGGCAGTAAGGCGGGCGTCTCCGATGAAGAAGCAGCGCTAGTGATGCACACCTCCAACCGCTTGACGACGTCTTGAAGCGGTAAGTTTGTGTGCAAGTTGCGCGCGACGATGTACCGCTCCGAGCTGGCCGGCCTGCTCGTCTGTGAGTTCAATTGCGTGACGTCAGGCTCAGCTCGATCCTCATCTTCTAGGCTTGGTTCGTACGATCGGTTTGACGACTGTGAGCTCAGCGAAGCACTGGTGCAGCAACCAGGCCAGTTGGCGCATCGCGGGCGTCGCGAGCTCGAACGTCTTGCACACAAAGTCTCCGCCGGGCTCCAGCACGGAGAACATGGCCAGTGTCTCCGCCATAACGAGTCGTGTCATCACCGCCTCCTGCTCCGGCAGCACAGCCCGTCGTCACGCACCAGGTCCATCAGCATGCACCACTCTCAACCAATTCACTCTACCTGGTTGTCGCGGTCTCTCGCGTCTTGGAAGCCGCCGTCCGCCACCGCGAGCGCCACGCCCGACGGCTGACGCGCCAGCACGGCGTCTCGGAAGCTGCGCACGTTGGCCAGCGAGTACACGTCGCCCGTGCCGTCGGCCCCGTAGCAGACCGTGAACGTCGCCAAGCTCTCGCCTTCCACAGCTCCATGACCGCCATGGTCACTCCCGGTTGCTGGGCTCTCGTCGGCGGCGACCACGCGCGCTAGACGCGACGGCAAGCGCCAGTCACACCGGTTGGCGGCGTCACGCAGCGTGATACCGAACCCATCGACGCGTCTCTGGTGCTCACCGCGCTTGGCCGTCCCGATCTGCTGCTGCAGCCGCCACAGCAGGTACTCGGAGAAGCCGCCGGGTCCGCCGCAGATGTCGGCGAAGGTGAACGCCTCGGGCCGCTCGGCCGCCGCCGCGGTCCACCCGAAGACGAAGTCGAGCGTCGCAAGCTTCATGGCCGAGCGGTTGAGGAACCGGTGGCGCCCGAGCCGCTCGAACGCGTTGCAGGCACGACGAGCGGCCAGGAAGCGCTCACTGTCCAGCGCGTCGAAGTGCGTCTTGGCGCGCTGGAGGCGGCCCAGCAGCTTGGCGCCGCGTCTCTCGGCTTCAGACCGGTCCTCGTGGGCTTCGACCACGCTTGTGACGCCTTCAGGTTGCTCACGGAGCGCTCGCAGCAGCGCTTGGCCGTCCACTTGCGATGCTTTGACGAGGCAGAGCACGCCGTGCGGACCGCGGACCGACGCGGGCGAGGACGCGCCGCCGAGCTCCGTGCCCGGCATGAACTGCGCCAGCGGCCGGGGGTGCGAGGGAGGAGCGCGGCGGACGCGCTTGCGGGCCCGCGGGGCCGCACCGAAGCTCGAGAAGCCCAGAGCCGTCCGCAGCGCCTGCTCGTCGGCGTTGGTGGCCATTCCTGAAAGTGTTGGTAAGGATCAGGTGGAACAGAGGCGGAAGGGGGAAGTCATTCAAAATGATCCCAACGCGCGCAGCATCTGCCTCTCGACGCGATGCAATGCGGCTGGTGACGGGCGATGAACAAGCGCCTGGGGGTCGGCCACCTCGGTGCATGCGCGCGGGCGGGACGGTATATTGTACGAAATCTATCACTTCCTCGGCTCCACTTGTCGGGTCTCGACTCTCGACGGCCTCGCCTACAGACACCGGGGCGGCGACGAGAGGCCCGCGCCTCGCTCGCCCCTGGCCCCCTCCCTCCACCTCGACACATCCAACGAAACACACACGCGTCAAGCCGCTGCCGGCGCGATCGACGTCGCCCGCGCTACGTGCCGGTGACGGCGCCCGCGGCGATGGACCCGATGCGGTGCAGCACCGAGTCGAGCTCGGCCTCGAGCTGCAGCTCGCGCGCCACGCTCTCGCTCAGCAGCTGCTCCAGGAACTTGATGCGGCTCTGGTCGGGCGCCGTCAGGATCGCCTCGCGCAGGTTGCGGCCCTGCGCGCGCTGCCGCGTGCGCTCCTCGACGCCGCGCTGATACCGGTCGAGCGTCTCGTCGTCGAACTCGGCCAGCAGGTCCTCGAGGTTGGCGGCGACGCTGGCCGACAGCAGCTGGCCAGGTGCCGCCACGCCCTCCGTGTCGTCGTACGACTCGCCCTCGCCGTTGTTGTCCGCGACGCCGCTGTCGGTGGGCGACTCGAAGTTGTCTTCGTCGTCGCTCATGTCCGAGCAGTCCGACAGCGTGATCTTGCTGCGGAACTCGTCGTAGTCGTGGATGCCGTCGATCTCGAGCTGCATGGCCTTCTCCTCGGCGTCCAGCACCCCTCCGGCCTCGATCGGCAGTATCGACGGCGACACGAGCCCTGACGGGTCCGGCCGGTTGCCCCCGTACGTTATACCGCCGACAACGACTCCGCCCAGGTCGCTCCCGCCCAGGTCGCTGCCAAGTTCCGACGCGTTGTCGTCATGGTCTCTGCCCGCGTTGTACTCGCTGCCGCCGTCCTCATGGTGCTGGCCAACAGGCTCCATGTACTCCATGTAGTCCGGGTGGCTCTCGGGGTCCCATCGGAAGAACATGGCGTCCCAGAGCACGACGCGCTTGAGGTTCGCGCGCGGGTACAGCACCCGGTTCGTCTGGCGGTACAGCGGGTTCCGGAACGGCACGGGGTTCTCGAGCACGGGCGTCCAGACCGACTCGGTGCGCTCCCAGACCTTGTCGAGGAACCGCTCGCGCTCCGAATTGTACAGGAAGGTGCCGTACAGACCCGAGATGAGCGAGTCGGCGATGTGCAGCAGGAACTTCTCGTTAAACTCGAAGCAGGTCGGGAACTGGCGCGTCATCTGCCACACGCAGTCCAGGAACTGCATCATGACGGGCGACCGCTCATTCGGCTGGTCCGTGATATCCTTGCCGACGCCGATGCGGTCAGCGAACTTATGCCCGAACGAGCACCACTCCTTCTCAATGAGCGCCGCGAAGCCTCGGATGCTGCGGTAGTAAGGGTCCAGGATCAGCTGAGCGAGCGCCACCATCTGAGGCGTGCGGTCCCAGCCGTCGCTGCAGTGCACGAGCACCGACGCGCCGTCCTCGTGCAGCACCTCGGCTACTCGCCGCGCACCCGAGAGCACGCGCATCACGTGCTTGAGCCATCGAGTGTCTGTTGGGGCACACGAAGCACACAGGATGATCGCGTTAGTGCACTCGCCAACATGTGAGCCCAATGCATCTAGAGTATGAAGAAGACGCACTCTCGAGCCGGTTGTGGTAGTGCTTGTCACCGTCCTCGACACTGCTGGGGCTAACGAGCGCTGTGGGCACAAAGGCATGGATGCTCAGTCGTCGCGCAACGCGTCAGCAAGTGCTGGTCAAGTACTCACCCTTGAGCGCTTCCCACGATTCGCGCATCTTGTGGATGTTGGCGATGCCCATGAACTCGATCTGCGCGTTGTCGTAGTGCTGCGAGTTCTCGACACCTGGACTCACACACAACGCATTGGGTCATTCAACCGTTGCATCGTCATCTCCCCCATAGACGCACAAAGCGGCTCACCTTTGCCCTTGAGTCGGTTGCCCTTGGTAGCGATAGGCTTCCGGGCGTCGACGATGTGGAGTGGAGGCGACACGCCGGCGCTATTCTTGTTGGCCGAGTCGCGGTACGCGCGCAGCAGGATGCGGTCGGGCTCGGACCGATTGCCAGCCATGCCGTAGTTGGGCTGGCTCGAGCGGGCGAGCACGCTCTTGTTGACCGGATGCCGCCACACGACGACCGGGAGACGCGCGCGCGAGCGGAAGCGCGCCGACTGCACCAGCTGCTCCTCCGACATGAGCGACGGCACCACCATGAGCTGCGGGTAGGTCGGGCTGAAGCGGAACTTGGAGTTCTTGAGCAGCCGCCATGTGATGATGGGGTTCGAATCATCGTCCCCCCTGCCGCCGCCCATGCTCTTGTGGGCCGTAAGGAAGCCCAGGCGCTGGTACTCGGCGAAGGGCGAGTAGACGAACCACCCGTTGGTCATCTCGGTGAGCGGCACGACGCGCTCCTTGGCCTTCTCGGTGTGGTAGTCGAACGCGAAGAGCGCGCCGATCATGTTGGGCGGCTTCATGCGCAGCGTGAGCAAGTTGAGCCACCGGAAGTCGGGCGTGGACGGCAGCTGGTCGTACCCCTTCTTCCGGGAGTACGCGTCGTGCATGGCCAGCCGCAGCGTGCGCATGTCCTTGCATGTGATGAGCAGCATGAGGCCGTCGCGCGTGATGAGGTCGATGGCCGCGAGCGGCAGCTCGAACGAGCCGAACTTCCAGCTCGCGTCGTACGGCGTGAAGGTGATGCGGTACGACGTGATCTTGAGCACGCCCTGCACCGCGCGATCCGACTGCGACATCACCACGAGGTTCGTCACGCGCTGCACGTGCTCGAGCACCGACTCGCCGGGCAGCATGGCGAAGTGGTCCGTCACGATCGACTCGCGGATCTTGCGCATGTCGGTCGACACGACCGACGCCGTGTCGTCCATGATCTCGGTGGCGGTGCGCGACGACACCGACATGTGGTGGTGGTGGAACGACAAGTTGTCGCTCGAGGCGGCGCCGGCGCCCGCCGCGTTAGACGCGCCGCTGTTGCTGTTGCTGGCGCTCGTGGCGTTTGCTGCCCCTCCTTGGCCGGCGCCGCCGCCGCTCGAGCCGGCGTTGATGTCTCTGGTGCTCCCTCCGCCGTTGGTGCTAGCGGCGAAGGCGCTGTTGCCGCCACCGCCTGCGGAGCTCATGCCCAGGCCGTGGTGCGGCGACGGCTTGTTGTTGCGGTACATGACCTTGCCCTCCTCTAGCGCCGTGACGAAGTTGGCGCGGTCCTCGACGCTGAAGAAGGTGATCTTCTTGTTGAGCGAGGCCGTGTTGGTCTGGATCTTGAGCTGCATGCCCAGGCGCGCCTGCGGCTTGGCCGTCACGGCCGCGCACGAGTAGCTCTCCTTGGCGTCGTGCGGCGAGAGGAAATTGAGCATGCGGCCCTCGATGTCGACCTGCAGCTGGATGGACGCGCGCCGGCTGCCCAGCTTCTCGAGCACGCTGTCCGACTTCTTGACCGTGAACGTGAAGAGCGTCACGTCCGACTGCGGCGGCGCGTCCCGCGTGTAGCCGAACAGGTTGCCGTGCGTCGACCGGCTGCGCCCGTTCTCAGCCATGACGTTCGCGTCGGCAGCTGCCGCGCCGCTCGGGTCCATGGCCGAGCGCATGCCGCTGAAGTGCACGGGCCGGTCGAAGCTGGCCGACGGGTACGCGCCGAGCGACGAGCGGCCGCCGTCCGGTCGCGGGATGGCCATGGGGAACCGCGGCGAGGACGTGGCGGTGTCCCCGTTGCCGACCGCGTGAGCCGGCGCCGTGCTGTGGAAGGACTGCACAAGCCGCCGGTCCGTCGCGAAGCTGTGGCCGCTCGAGGGCGGCGGCGAGGACGACAGGTGCGCGGCGGAGGCGTCGGGGGGCGTGGCGGTGGCCTCGTCGGCGCTGCTGCCGCCCGACGGGTTGTCGGCGTCCGTGGGCGCGCGGCCGATGAGCCGCCAGGCGTTGGCCGTGGCCTGGCCGGCCTGCAGCAGGTGCTTCTCGGCGCGCAGCAGCTTGTCCAGCGTGGCGGAGTCCATGGTCGACTGCCGCTGCGCCAGGTACGCCTCCTCCTCCTCCTCGGCCGTGCGCGGCGCCGACTCGTCGAGCGGCTCGGCGTTCATCTCCCGGCGGCAGGCGGCGGGGGGCGGGGCAGGCGGCGGGAAGGCAGAGGCGGCCGTGGGTGACTTGGACTCACTATCGGACGCGGCGGAGGGGGGCGGAGAACGCACGGCGTGGGGGTGCCGCGACCCGACCCGACCCGATAGCGTTATGATCGGGGGGCTTCCCCCTTTCTTCCTTCCCTCCCCGTGGAGGGAAGGGGGAGGCATACAAACCGCAAGAGGAGAAGGGGTATACGGGTGGACGGGATGGGGTATACGTCCCGGCGAGCAACACACGGCGCGATACTCTCACCAAGTGCCGCACCCGCTCTGACTCGGCGGGTAGGGGGGTCAGTCCGGACATTCAGCCAATCAGACGACGCCAAAGGGTCTGGCTTTGCGCACACCACGAACATCGCGTATAGAAGAGAGGTATAGCGTATACCGAAACCAGTGTGCGTGCAGCACATTTGAGGCGCCATGAGCACCGCGTATCAGTGCAATGAAGGCACATCCAGGGCTTCCCAAAGTCCGCAGAGGTGCTGCATCGTGTGAGCAGGCACGCTGCAGTGAGTGGCTTCTTGAGGATCCAGTTGGGTGTGCTCAATTGATTAGAGCAGCTCACTGAGCCCCACTATGCCTGCCGCACCAAGCAGATGCGCAGTGGATTCTTCACTTGACGCCAGAATGCAGAGAGGAGGAGGACACTTTTGGCTGCTGCTGACTCGGAAACACTTGCGATTTGTATGGCCGGGGGTGCCCGGCTTACTGAAGCGTGGTTAAAGCCTACTTTCTATGACCTGGCATCCGACATATGGGTGCGTGGCACAAAACTAGCATGTTGGCATACTGAGCAACTACAGGTTTCGCGAGGTACACCTGCATGACTTGATACGTTGGGGGGTGCCAATTTCGGAGCAGAGCACACACAGTCACGTTTCGCTTCTCACTCAAAGGTCAGCGCGCGCGCGCTCGCGCCCGCGCTCACGAACGTGCATGCATGGCGCGGGGACCCCGGCCATAAAGCGAGCCGAAGGCGAGGTCGTAATGGAAGCCGGCTCGCCGCCTTCCAGCCGACTTGAAGTAGCGGTATAGTGCCACCGTTCGGCTCGCGCCTTCAACTTGCTGGCAGACAGGTGTCTGCACGCCGAAGGCGTCGCTCGGTGCGGCGAGCATGCGCACTTGGTGCGTCCTCGCATCTCTCTGCGGCCCGTTGGAATTCAATGCACACCCACGACGGTGAGAGATGATGCCCGCCCGCGGCGAGCACAGTTGTGCGGTCGGAGAATCCACCCCGGCGCGGACGGTCCAAGGCTTGGGCAAGCAAGGACTGGCTAAAAGCGCCGATGTGCGCCACCGCGACGCACGTATTGCATGCAACGACAGTGCGTGCAAAACGGTGTGGCGGTTGTGCTGAGCAGGTACGCCGCAGCAGTGCACTGGGCATCGGTGTCACTCATGGCGGCGGTCTGACGACTTGTGTGGTGTAGCGCGCGCGCGGGGACTGTGAGTAGCGTGATCACCTCGTCGATCGGTGATGCTGTATGAGACTCGTCGTCGGGCGTCAGTGGATGGTGGCGCTCTTCGTCGTATCGCCTGCAGGTGGCACTAATCCGCGGCGCGCGATAAACGACCACGGTCATGACGGTGACGACGCCAGTGTCGACAGTGACGACAGTGCATACCACAGAGCCGAGCAGTCGATCCGCCGACGCAGAGTGCTCAGATGCGGACTCGATGGCTGAGCAGGTGCTGCGCGACTCATTGGCTTATTGCTACATACTCCCACAACGACCTGGCGGTTAGTCCTACACATTGCGCTTTAACCTGAACAGCATAACGCCCGGGATTTTATCACCACAAGCTCCTCAATTCTCTGCATTCTATACAAAATATTTGGGTGTGATTTCATTCCAGAGACGTGTATCTCCATTTCCATTGCCGCCACCTCTTCTCTTGCTCCCCATTGCCTCCCCGATGGCGCTGCGCGCGTGGATGACGTCGCCCAGTGTGGCGGTCGACGAGTCGAGGCTGCGCGCCAACGTGGAGCGCATGCAGGCGCTGGCGCGGCGCCACGGCGTGCAGCTGCGTCCGCACGCCAAGACGCACAAGACGCGCGAGGTGGCGAGTCTGCAGCTGGCCGCAGGCGCCGCGGGCCTGACGGTCTCCAAGCCGTCCGAGGGCCTCAAGTTCCTGCACGCCGAGCTGCCGGGGCTCAAGTCGCTGCTGCTCGCCTTCCCGGTGGTGCAGACCAGCAAGCTGAGCAAGCTCGTGCTGGCCGCGCAGCAGTTCGACGTCGAGCTACTCGTGACGGTCGACTCCGCCGTGGGCGTCGACGCGCTCGAGAAGGCCGCGCAGTCGTGCGACCACCAGGTTCGCGTGCTGCTGCACATCGACGTTGGCTACCACCGCGTCGGACTCGAGGAGGGCGACCCGCGCATCTTGGAGCTCGCCACGCGCGTGCAGGCCTCGCGCGTGCTCGAGTTCGCCGGGCTGCTATCCCACGCCGGACACGCGTACGCGTGCCAGTCGGTGGACGAGTGCAGTCAGGTGGCCGAGACGGAGCGCGCCATCATGGTGCGGATCAAGCAGGCCCTGGAGCAGGTACCAAGCGTCTGACTCTGAGACTATGACGGACCTCGCAACAGGACTGACAGCTGAGGCTTTGGCTCTTGGACTGCGGCATGCAGAACAACGTGCCAGTGCCCATCGTATCGGTGGGAAGCACACTGACAGAACCCGCGCGCCAGAGCTTTGAGGGCATCACCGAGGTGTGTCGATAGATTGAGAGTGAAGCGGGCTGGTTGTGGAGCGGGCTGGTTGTTGGCTGCAGCAGCAGGATTGACCGAGTGTGGACTGCGATGCCCAGATCCGGCCGGGCAACTACGTCTTCCTGGACCGCACGCCCGTGCGTATGGGCCTGTTCTCGGTCAAGGACGTAGCGCTGAGTGTGCTCGTCACGGTCGTGAGCTCCAGCAAGTACTACTTCATCGTTGACGCCGGATCCAAGGTCTTCAGCTCCGACGCGTACGCTCCGCTCCCCTCTTCTGATACACATGCTCTCAAGATCCTAACGTCAGTTGGACCTGCTGCAGCGTGCGCTCGGGTGGAGAGGCGGGTGCCAGCACGTACGGACTGGCGTTCTACGAGAAGGACTTTGACCGCGTCGTGAGCGAGCCGAGCGAGCCTGGGCGAGGCGCGCTGACGGACGACGGGACCGAAGTGCCGTGCTTCCCGATCGTCAAGCTCTCGGAAGAGCACGGCTGGGTGAAGCACGTGGAGGGCGTGGCGTCCCCCCCGCTTGGCGCGCGGCTCGTCGTGCTACCCAACCACTCCTGCGTCGTCTGCAACCTGACTGACACGCTCTACGTGCAGGGCCAGCAGCCCAAGAGCTGGAAGCTCATCTCTCGCGGCTGCACGCAGTGATCGCAGCCTACCCCCCCTCCCTGCTGCACGAAGGCACGTTACGGCGTTCACGATGTGAATCACGTGTTGGAGCCGCGCTTTGCCAGTCCCACCCACGACACTCAACATCAAGGGGTCTGATTGAAATGACGCTCGCTCCGTCATGCACAAGCCGGTGGACGAAGAAAAGAAGGTGTTAAGCTCAAATGCCATGATGCAGCACTCATCACTGCGCCTCGAATAGCTTCGCAATGTCTGCGTGAACTCGAGGAGTTCGCCTCATTGCTGGTTGACATGACGCCCGTGCTCTGTTCGTCGATGCTCCGTCCCATCATCCAGCAGACATCGAGATTGCGGGACGCTCCTTGGGTGCCTTCCACCACCGGACAAGCGAGCCTCTGCCCTTGCCAACTGCTACAACCTGCAGTCCGATCAAAGGGCGAGCGTGGAGTTCATCGTCAAGCCAGCAAGCGTGCCTGTCCTACCGGTTGCCGACCATCTTGAGAAGAACAGACCACCTTCACGGTCGGTGCGTGCTTGCAAATCGCTCGGTCAGTGCTCAACGCTCAGGGCCTCGCTTCGAACTCGCAGCAGGTCCTGCAGCATGTCCGAGCTCACTTCCACATTTCCCTTCTCCTGCTCAAGTCCCAAGCCTCTCGACCCCGATGCGCGTCTCTCCAGCGTTCTTCCTTGCTGCGCTAGCGCACACGTCCATGGCACAGCGAGCCGCCGACCTGAACGTCTCCGTCGAAACAGCCGCGGGATACCAGTGCGGAGACGAGTGCTACGCCAACCTCGCGAGCTTCACCAAGATCGATGTCGAAGAATACATCGGCTCGGACTTCGACTGGGACTTCTACGCCGTGGCCGACAACTTCACCACGGCCGCGCCAGGTGACCTGCTCAAGCTCCAGGCGATCAACCCGGACGACCTGTCGACGCTCTCGGGCACCGCGGCCTACAAGTTCCAGTACGTGTCAGAGGACCTGGACGGCACGTACCTGCCTGTGTCAGGCTTCATCGCGCTCCCCTTCTCGTTGCCGGAGTCTGGCGAGTTCCCGTTGGTCGCGTACGCGCACGGCACCATCGGCACGTCCTTCGGCTGCGCGCCGTCCAACGGCCCGAGTCTGTACGACTACGGCAGCTGGGAGTTCCTCACCTCCCGCGGGTACGCCGTGGTCGCGACCGACTACGCCGGGCTCGGCACCAACGGCACCGCTCACAAGTACTGCGCGTACCCGGCGCAAGCCAAGGACGTGTTCCACTCGGTCACGGCTGCTCGTCAGGCATTTGGAACCGTGCTGTCCAAGCAATGGATGGGCGTGGGCCACTCGCAGGGCGGCGCCTCCGTCTGGCGTCTGGCTGAGGACATCGTCGGCCTCGCCGAGGAGCACAACAGCGACGAAGCGGACAACTACCTCGGCACCGTGGCGATGGGCCCGGCCACGCGCATCTGGGAGTTCGTCAAGCGTGGAGCGGCCGAGAACCTCGTGCGCTCGGACTTTCGGCGGTTCGCCATCCCCGGCTACTTCCCGCTCACGACCATCGCCGTGCAACGCGTGTACCCGGCGTTTAGCGGCTCGATCCTCGGCGACGTCGCTCGCGCTCGCATGGGGCTGATTGAGGAGGCCCAGCTGTGCTTGGAGACAGTGGCTGGCTTGGTTGCGGACCTCGAGCCGGACCAGCTGACGAGCATGACGGTGAACGGCACGGGACCGACCGCCGCGGACGTGGCCATCCTCGAGGCGTACCAGTACCGCATGGCGCCTGGCAATGGCTCGGCGGTGGCGCACGGCCCTGTGTTAGTCGTGCAAGCCGTGAACGACACGGCGGTGCTCGCCGAGGTCGTCGAGGAGACGTGGCATGACGCATGCGCGTCGGGCAGCGAGGTGCACTTGAGCCTTTACCCGAAGCAAGACCACTCGGGAGTGATCGCGGCTGCAGCGCCTGACTGGCTGCGCTGGGTGGAAAAGCGGTTCGAGGCTGCTGCCGCGGGCCAGGGGAGCACCACCTCGCGCGGGTGCACCAAGGTGACCAAGCAGGCGTTCGACTACGAGACAGTCAAGGCGGACCCTGAGGTACCGGTGTCGTCGTCGACGTAGCCGGCCTGTTGCGTCTTCTGACGCTAGTCAGGCATTGACTCGTGTTGCTTGTTGCATTCTCTGCCCTGCCAATCCACCGCTTTGCCTTCATGCGTCTGCGCAGATGTCTAGAACCACGCTAGTTGGAAGCGCGCCGCAAACGCTCGATATTCTTCATCCTCTTGCATGCGACCGATGAGTTTGTTGACCGTCGCGGGCAGTTGGTCTCCTGCCGCGGCATCGCCCGTCCTCTTGACGAGGCTGGCGCGGAAGTTGGCGAGCATGCGCTCCGTAGCCTGCTGGATGACGCCCAGCTCGCGCTGCTGCGTCTCCATGTATTGCTCGAACTGCTGTGTGTGGCGGTGCGACTCGAGCAGCGAGCGCCGCCACTCGTCGTCGTACTCGAGCCGCGCGAGGTGTCGCCTGAAGGGCGAGCGCAGCACCTTGGCCATCATGGCGGTGAACTCGCTGCCTCCAGCCGCGTCCTCGGCGTTGTAGAACGCTGCTCTGGCCCGGGAGTTGTCGGGCGACGCCGAAGCCTGGCCGTCGCAGTAGACCCACGTGGTGAGCGCGAACCGCGGCGCAGCGCTCGGCAGCACGCGGTGCAGCATCTGCTGCGAGGAGAAGAGCACGAGCTCGCCGAAGCGCGGCTGCAGCACCACGGGCGGCTTGGGGAACGGGTAGAGCACGATCTCTCCGCCGTCGCCGGCTCGCCAGTGCTCGTTCAGGTACAGCACGGCCGTGACGCACTTGCCGTCGTGCCCGTACGAGTCGAAGTGCATGGGGAAACACGCGCCGTGGCCCTGGCTGAGCTGCAGCTTGCACATGTGGCCGGCGAGCGCGAGCCAGGGAGGCAGCGCGCGCTGCAGCGGGTCGAACACGACGCGCTCGTCGTACAAGTCGCGCAGGAAGGGCGTGCGGGCCGCGTCGGCGTCCGAGTCGGCCAGCTCCGTCTCGAGGACGTGGTGCTTCTCCAGCAGCAGCGTCTGCGTCTGCGTCTGCGTCTGCTGGGCGCCGGGCGCCAGGATGTGAGTCGAGTTCGGGTACAGCTGGCCAGCCGCGTGCAGGGCAGTCATCTCGTCGCGCAGGCGGAGCAGGTAGCGCGGCGGGAAGGCGTCGCGCACGACGCAGAAGCCGTCGGAGAGCAGCCGTCGCGCAAGCTTCGGCGTGGCGCTCGCTGACCATTCAGAGCCGGCGCGCTCCGCCGCGGGCAAGGAGGTGGAGGACGCGGCTGTCGACACGGAGCGGCGGGCGTAGCGCGGCGCTACGAGCGGCAGCGAGCGCGGCAGCAGACGCTTCATGGTCGTCTGCATTTCACTGGCGGCCGATCATTTGGTGGCAGCCACACGGAGTGACTACCTATGATCGAGCATTGACCTGTATCATGTCATTAGTGTTGTGGTGGCTTGAATAGGAAGTCTCTCGGGAAATAGCCTATCTAACAGAATGCATAAATATACTGTATGATAGGTTGACGCGTGAAGAGCGCTGTTTGCTCGGCATTGACGGTGGGGATGGCGGCGGCAACGGGCGTCGCGTTCGTGCCGAGCGCCGTGGTGGACAAGGCGCTGGTCCACGACATGGTGTGCGTGTTGCCTCCTCTCCTTCTCCTCCTCCTCCTCCTCCTGTAAGTGACGCGGCGTGCGGCAGGTACGCGGGCTGTCCGCGGTGCTCCACGTCGGTCGGCAATGTCGGCGGTTCAACCGGTGAAGACGCGGCAGTGGCGCTTTGCCGCGCGTGTGGCGCCTCCTTCCGCGCGTCCGAGCTGCAGTACAAGTACCGGCTCAAGGTGTTGTCACCTGCTCCACCGCCGGCGCCTTCTCTCGCTCACGGTGGACGTTGGCGCTCTCAGCTGCAGCTGGCGTTCGACGGCGCGCTGGTGGACGCCATGCTGTTCGACGAGGCGGCGCGCGCGCTGCTGGGCGTCCCGGCGACGCAGCTCAAGCGCGCGCTGCTGCCGCGGCACCCGACGCTGCCGCTCGTGCTCGCCGGCCTGCTCGAGGGGCTGCACGTGGCCTTCCACTTCCAGCGGCGGCCGCAGCCCCGCGACGCAAAGTACACGGTGCGTCCCCCCTCGTCCGCCGGACGCGGCAGCAGCATGCAGCATGAACACGAAGCGGCGTGTCTGACCGCCCTCGTCGCGTGCAGAAGGACCTCAAGATCGTGCGCCTCGCGCCGCTGGTGCGCGAGCTGCTGCCCCGTCCCGCCGTGCTCCTCGCGCTGGACCTGCTGCTGCTCGGGCGGCCGCAGCTCGCGCCGGCCGCGGCGGACGAGGACGTGAGCGACCTGAGCACGCAGTGAGCATGGACACAAAGGTACAATTACTCTGTATTGATCGCTGGCGCCGGTAGCGGCCAAGACGCCGACGCCTACCGCCGCATGATGGCCTTGCTGCGGGTCGGCGCGCCGTGCGCCTTGCCCTTGATGTTGCCCTTGCCGCGCTTGCCCTTGTTGCCGCCACTGGACGTGACCTTGACGCCGCGCGAGCGCGCCTTGCGCTTCTCCTCCTTGCGGATCGACGACTCGCCCAGCAGCTCGGGCTTGGCGTGCTTGTTGACGCGCATCTTGTTGGCCAGGTGCGGCTTCTTGCCGTTGCGGTAGTCCATCTTGCGGCCGCCGGCCTCGTCGCCCTCGCCTTCCTGGCCGCCAGTGAACACCTTCTTGTGCTGCTTCTGCTGCCACTTCTTGTACAGCTCGCCCGCCACCTGCTTCTTGCGGCGGCCCATGAGCGCGCCGCTCTCGTTGCGCCGCTTCAGCGTGCCCTGGCTCGTCAGCTCGCCCGCCGTCGTCTTGACGAACTTCTTCTTGCGCACGTCCCAGTGCAGGATGCGCCGCTTCTTGTTCAGCTCTATCGCCTCGTCCGGGTTCACGTCCAGGATTGCCTCCTCCAGTCGCGCCTCCTGGAACGCGTTCACCTTGCCGCCGTCCGCGCCCTTGGACAGGAACTCCTCCGTCATGTAGTCGCCCTCCTTCATGTAGCTGATGTAGTTCTCGCGGTCCTTGAACGTCGCCGCCGCGCCGCCCTCCTCCTCCTCGGCCGCCTCGCCCTCGCCGCTTCCAGTCGACGCCGAGGCTGCGGACGCCTTCTGCTGCTTGGCCGCCGTCATCTCCTTCATCACGTCCTCCTCGCGCTCGCCCGCCGCCACGCGCTTCTTGATCTGCTTGCGCTCGAACTTGGACAGGAACACCGTCTTCTTGGGCTTCGCCTCGACTACCTCGGGCTTCTGCTCCTCGGCGTCTTCGCCGCTAGCGGCGTCGCCATCCTGATCAACCTCCTCGCTTTCCTCAGCGCTCGCCTCCGGCTTGTCGTTGCTGTCCTGCTCCTCATCGTCGCCTGCGGTAGGCACGCCGGTCGGGGTCAGCTTGGCCTTCTTGGCCTCCGTCTTGATGATCTTCTCGTGCAATTTGCGCTTGGAGGCCATCATGACGACCGCGGGCGCCGTCTTCTTGACCGAGTGCGCGCCAGCCGCGATCTCGAAGATGGTCTGCGGCGGGCGGAAGTTGAGCAGCGACTCGATGTACTCGGCCTTGTTGGTCTGCTCCTCGCTGCGCGTGTACTCCTCCTGGAAGAGCGGGTGCACCTTCTTGACCAATAGCTCCTTG
Source organism: Phytopythium delawarense (assembly GCA_023338175.1). Lineage (NCBI taxonomy): Eukaryota > Oomycota > Peronosporomycetes > Pythiales > Pythiaceae > Phytopythium > Phytopythium delawarense. The sequence goes on from JAADYF010000134.1 coordinate 26,153, forward strand.
GCGCGCTTGATCGACAGCTTGGACGGGTCCGCGCGCGTGCGCGTGTACATCTTGTTGGCGTTGGCGCACACCTTGACGAGCGGCGAGACCTGCGGGTGCGAGCGCAGCGTCTCCTGCATGAACTCGGTCTCGCGGTCGATCAGCTCGTTGGGGAACGCGCCGTAGTGGATGTCCTGGACGCGCATGGTGTCCAGCGAGTAGCCGCGCTCGACCGCCGTCGGTGCCGAGTCCTCGAGCCGCCGGCCGATGTACAGGTGCAGGTCGACCATGAAGGGCGTCTCGTCCGGGTCGACGAAGTTGAACGCCGTGCCGCTGCGTCCGGCACGAGCGGCACGGCCGACGCGATGCACGAACAGCTTAGCCGTGGGCGGGAACGAGTAGTTGAGCACGTTGTTGAGCAGCGGGATGTCGATACCGCGAGCGGCGACGTCCGTGACGATGAGCACGTTGGTCTTCTTGGCGCGGAACTTGCCGATGTTGATCTTGCGCGAGGCCTGGTCCATGTCGCCGTAGACGCACGAGGACTCGATGTGGTTGGCGAGTAGCAGCTCGTGCAGGAACTCGACGTGGTGGCGCGTGGCGGCGAAGACGATAGTCTGGTCGTCCTTGGGGATGAAGTCGCGCACCATGTAGAGGAAGAGCGCGGGCTTGTCGTCCGAGCGCACGGTGAAGAAGCTCATCTTGAGGTTCTCCGAGAACTTGTTCTCGACGTCCAGGCGGATGAGCTCGGGCTCGCTCAGGCCGGCGCGCGCGAACTGCACGAGCGCCTTGGGCAGCGTGGCCGAGAAGAGCAGCGTCTGGCGACTCGTGGGCATGTTCTTGATGATCTCCTGCAGCTGCTCGGCGAAGCCCATCTCGAAGATGCGGTCGGCCTCGTCGAAGACGACGTACTCGACGGCCTTGAGGTTGAAGTCCGGGATCTCCTGCAGCTGGTGCATGAGTCGCCCGGGCGTGGCGACAAGCACGTCCGGGTTGGCCGCGATAGTCTCGAACTGGTGCTCCATGCCCTCTCCGCCCACGATGAGCGAGATCTTGAGCGTGGTGAACTTGGCCAGCGCCTTGGCGAAGCGCAGCGTCTGTACGGCGAGCTCGCGCGTCGGGGACAGCACGAGCGCGCGCACGCCGATGCGCTTCGAGTGCTCCTTGAGCTTCTCGAGCATGGGGATGAGGAAGGCGGCCGTCTTGCCCGAGCCCGTGCGCGCCATGGCCACGCAGTCCTTGCCGGAGAGCACGATGGGCAGCGACTTGCGCTGGATGGGCGTCGGCACCTTGTAGCCCATGGCCATGACGCCGCGGAAGACTGGCGGGCTGAGCCCCAGGTGCTGGAAGCCGCCGACACCCGCGCCCTTGCCGTTGCTCTTGCCGTGGGTCGTGGCCCCCGTGCCGCCATGGTCACCCTTGTGCTTCTTCTTGAGCAGGTCGTCGCCCGCCATCGCGGAGGAGCAGGAGCAGCAGCGCAGGCACACGGAGAGACGCCGGGAGTGGCGCTGCAAGCCTGCAAGTCGCGAATGATGCGTGGCTTTTGGATGGTTCGAAGGCCGCGGGTGGTATCGAAGCCGTCTCATTGGCTGAAAAGGGGAAAACGTACCCCTTCCAGTGTACCCTCCTTCTTTTGTCCAATCGGAAGACGTTGAAGGGTCACATCGGGTTACGCCACCAGTGAAGAACGCCGAGTTTTGCTGTTGAACGCCGGGAACATGTCGGTGGGCGGCGGCGGGTCGGCGGCCGAGGACGAGGCGGCGGCGCAGGACGAGGGCGAGTGGTGGGCGGGCCGCGCGTTCGACGGGGACGTGGCCGGCGCGCCGCCGCTGGCGCCTCCGGCGTCCTCGAACGGCCAGGTGCGCGCCTTGTTGCCGCAGGAGCGTGACGACGACGCGCAGGAGGACGGAGACGAAGACGCCGGCGACGGCCAGGCGGCCAAGGAGGAGGAGCTGGCGGTGCTGGGCGACACGTGCCCCATCTGCCTGCAGACGCTGACGGCGCCCGTGATGCTACGCGCGTGCTTCCACGTCTTCTGCGGCGACTGCCTGCGCACGTGGGCGGCGCGCGCGGCGCTGCTGGGCGTGCGGCCGCCGCCCTGCCCGCTCTGCAAGGCGCGTTTCGACGCCGCATACGCCAACGTGCGCTCCGAGACGGACTTCGAGCTTGTGTACTTTGACGGCCGCTCTGCCGCCGGCAGCAGGCGGCTCCGCTCACCGCTGGAGAGCAGGGAGCGCGTGCAGAAGCGGGAGCTCGTCTACCGGCGACGCCTGCGGCTCGCGAGCGTCAACGGCGCCGCTGTTGCCGCCGAGGGAGTGGCGACGCTCCCAGGGATGGCCAAGCTGCGCGGCGAGTACGAGCCGTGGCTGCAGCGCGAGCTGCATGCGTGCATCGGCCGTGACGTGGACCTGACGGTGCTGCTGGCCATTGTGCGCTGCTGCCTGGACAAGATGCCGCGCTTCGGCGCCAGCGCGTGCTACAAGGAGCTGGAGGCCGCGCTCGCGCCGTTCCTGTACGAAGACGCCGCGCTGTTCGTCCGCGAGCTGGCCTACTTCCTCGCCTCACGGCTGAACGCCGACGCGTATGACGACGCCGTCGAGTACCGGTGCGGCAACAGTGCCAACGAGTGTGCTGCAGAGCTGTGTCCGTTCCACCACGAAGGAGTTGATGGGGGCAGTGACGACGTCCGTGAGGCGTAAATGGATGTTGGCGTTCGCGAGGAAGCGTTGTGTATTGCTGGACGTGTGCAGCAGCAACAGCGTCGCGGCGTGCCTCACCCTCCCAAGCAACAGATCAAGGCGTCAAGGTGCCCAAGCTAGTCGATCCGCGTCGGGCCACCGGTCCAGGCTCACGCCTTGCCAAGCACAAGCGCGAGCAGCGCCATGCGCACGTACATGCCGTTCTCCATCTGGCGGAAGTAGGCGGCGCGCGGGTCGACGTCGACCTCCTCGGCGATCTCGCCCACGCGCGGCAGCGGGTGCATGATGACCATGCTGCTCTTGGCGCCGGCGATCGTGGCCGAGGTGATGCGGAAGCTGTCCTTGACGGCGTCGTACTCGGCCGCCGACTCGAAGCGCTCCTTCTGCACGCGCGTCACGTACAGCACGTCGCTGTCGTTCACGACGGCGTCCAGGTCGCTCGTCTCGTGCTGCTCAATGCCGCGCACCGCCAGTTCGTCGAAGATGTACCGCGGCATCTTGAGGCTCTCTGCGTCAGTCACACCACAAGCACCGTGAGCATTCCAGACGCCGTGCAGGCAATGCAACACAGCGAGAGACGCACCAGGGGCGACGTAGTTGATCTTGACACCGAAGAGCGCGAGCAGCTTGGAGAGCGAGTGCACGGTGCGGCCGTTCTTGAGGTCGCCGACCATGGTCACGACCTTGCCCTTGAGCCCGTCCAGGCTGCCCAGCTCCGTGTAGATGGTGTAAAGGTCCAGCAGCGCCTGCGTCGGGTGCTCGCCGACGCCGTCGCCCGCGTTGAGCACGGGCTTGTGCGTGGCGGCGGCCGCGACGGCCGCGCTGCCCTTGACCGGGTGGCGCAGCACCACCACGTCGGCGTAGCACTCGAGGCAGCGGATCGTGTCGGACAGCGTCTCGCCCTTCTGGCTGCTGGAGGAGGACTCGCTCACGCCCACGACGAGGCCGCCGAGGCGCAGCATGGCCGCCTGGAACGAGCTGCTCGTGCGCGTGGACGGCTCGAAGAAGACGTTGGCCAGCAGCTGCGCGCATGGCCATCCAGCAGTCGGCGCGTCAGTTGCTGCCCTCGGCCCGCCAGCCAGGCCCATCACGCGCGCACCTTGCCCTTGAGCAGGTCCGAGGCGCCCTGCGCCTTGACCATCGCGCGCATCTCGTCCGCCACCTGCAGCACGCGCCTGCGTCCGCAGCACACGCCACATGCACGAGGCTCGTGAGCGGCCGGCGGCCATTGCGGGACGCGAGGCGAGGCGCTCGCGTTACTTGGCGCTCTGCACGCCGAACTGCTGGATGGAAAGCACGTCCTCGCCGAGCCACGAGCCCGCGGCCGTCTTGCCGTCCAGCACCGTCGCCGTCGCCGTCGTCGTCGCCATCGTCAATCGCTTCCCGTGCCAATCTTTCAGGGAATGATCGGCCATGCATGGACGGCTCCTGGTGACGGTAGTAAAGTTGCGTGTAAATATCTTGCGGTGCTATCACGTGACTTTATCCATTTAGTTAGGGTGCGTGAGGGGACGAGTGCGAACCACTGGCTTGGACGCGACTCTAGCGCTCCGATTAAGTACGCGAATCCCGCGTTTGTCTGTGGTTGGCCCGCACTTTACGACAAGCAGTGGGGGTGGCACAAGGTTCTCTCCCCATACTGAAGCGCAGTGAGTCGGGCCGAGAAGAGGCGCGGAGCAGCATGAGCGACTCGGCATCGGCGGCGGCGGCGTCCGCAGGCGAGGACAGCGCCAAGAAGGCCAAGCAGGGCGCGGGCAAGCGGCTGAACGACAAGCAGCGCGTCGAAATCATCCAGATCGCCGAGAACAGCAAGATCTCCAAGCGGCAGCTGGCCGACCGCTACGGCGTCAGCGAGGCGGCTATCCGCAAGCTGCTGCTCAAGAAGGACGAGTTCCTCAAGCGCTACTACGACACGCCGGAGGAGATCCGCGATCAGCGCCTGCGCGGTAAGAACGTGCGCGGGCATGAGCTCGGCGTGGGCGACGCCGGCGACGGGTTCACCATGGGCGTCGGCGGCTTCGGCGCCTCGCTCGGCGCCGGACTCGCGGCCATCGGCGCCGCGGGGAGCGGGGATGCCGGCGCGGCGGGGAACGCGGCGGGGGCGGCGGCGGGCGTGGCGGGCGCGATAGCCGCCGCCACCGCGTACCACCACGCGTACTACGCGCGCAGCCTGTACCCGTCGGACGAGCCGTGGAAGCAGGGGCTGCACGCGCTCACGGGCAAGGTCACGCCCTTCCTCAAGGGCTTTCTCCAGTCAAAGCACGGCCAGCACCTCAAGCTCTCGCCCCTCGAGTCGGAAGCCATTGCCGCCACCGCCGCTGGGATCGACACGGACGCACTGGCCGCCGCGACCACCGCAGCGGCAACTGCCACGGCTGGCGCGTCCGCCAACGCGACCGCTGGCGTCATGGACGGCGTCGCGGCGTCGACGGGTGCGGAGAATGGCGCGTCAACGACGTTGACGGTCTCTTCGACGACTACGCCGGTGACTGCGGCGATCCCGACGGCGTCGACAACCGCGCCGTCGATCCCCGTGTCGATGCCGCTCCCTGAAGACGCGACCATGATCGACTGGATCGGGTTCGCTCGCATGCTACGCGACATTCGACGCGCGTTCCACCGCTACCCGGAGACGGGGTACAAGGAAGTGCGCACGCAGTCGTTCCTTAAGCGGTTCTGCGAGTCCTCGCTGCGCATTCCGGGCAAAAACATCCGCGCCATGGCGTCCACGGGACTGATCGTCGACGTGTGCTACGAGAACGCGACCATTTCGCCGAGCGAGAAGCGCAAGCTACCGGTGCTCGCGTTCCGTGCCGACATGGACGCGCTGCCGATTGAAGAGTTGAACGACCACCTGCCCTACTGCTCGACACACAAGAAGCAGAGGAAGGACGGGAGGAGGAGGAAGAAGCGCAAGACGGGCAGTGGCGGGGCTCCCAAGTCTTCTGATGACTCGGCCGCCCCATTGGAAGCGACAGTTCCCGCTCCTGCTCCCTCCAGTGCTGATGCCGGGCTGACCGAGAGCGAGGAGAGCGGGGCAGACACGATCGCATCCAGCGGCACCAGCGGAGTCGCAGTCGCCACCGCCGCTGGTTCCTCCTCAACGGACAGTGATGTCAACATGACACTTGCGAGCGACACAACACCAGCGACTCCGATCTCAATGTCGTCGCACCCGGCAGTCGCCGCGGTGCTGGACGAGCTCGATGACAGCGAGTCGTGTGGCCACGGCCATGGTCACGGTGCAGGAGCGTCGTCTGCGGCGGCGCACATGTGCGGCCACGACGGCCACATGGTTATCGTGCTCGGCCTGTGCGCGCTGATCGTTCGCAACGCGCATTTGCTGCCCAAGGATACGTTCGTGCGGTTCATCTTCCAGCCGGCCGAGGAAGGCCCTGGTGGCGCGCAGAAGATGATCGAAGACGGTGCCCTGGAGAACGTGGACGAGGTCTACGGGCTGCACAACTACCCGTTCCCTCTCTACAGCATGCACGTGCGTCCTGGGCCCGTCATGGCCCACGAAGTGGAGTTCTCGATCGAGATCCAGGGCGTGGGCGGCCACGGCTCGGCGCCGCACAAGTGCGTGGACCCGATCCTGACTGGCGCGGCCGTGGTGCAGGCGCTGCAGGCGGTGGTGAGCCGCGCCATCTCCCCCATGGACACGGCCGTGCTGTCGGTGACGCAGTTCCGCGGCGGCGACGCGAACAACGTGATCCCGTCGCGCGCGTCGCTGGCCGGCACCATCCGTGTGTTCAACATGGAGGTGGCCGAGAGCATCAAGCGGCGCGTGGACGAGATCGTCACGTCGACGTGCGCGGCCCACGGCGCGACTGGCCGCGTGCACTTCCTCGATGGCTACGCGCCCGTGATCAACCCGTACGACGAGACGCGCGCCGTGCAGCAGGTGGCCATGGAGGCCGGGCTGTTCGTGAGCGAGGAGGGCATGCCGCTCATGGCGTCCGAGGACTTCGCGTACTACCTGCAAGAGCGCAAGGGCTGCTACTTCTTCCTCGGCACCAAGGAGGAGGGCGACGACGACCGCGGGCGCGCGCTGCACTCGAACCACTACGACTACAACGACAAGGCCACGCCGCTCGGCATCCGCGTGTTCCTCGGCATCTTGCAGTCGCGCTTCGGCTGCGAGCTCTACAGCGCGGACGAGCTGCAGGCCTTCACCGTCGCCATGGAGCGCATCGCGTTGTCCATCTCGGTCGTCTAGACCTTCGGTTCTCTCTGCACGGCAGACCTTTGCATTGTGTCGACTCGCGCGTTGAGCTGCTGAGGTTGAACCGGTTGCAGTTGGCGCCAAATTCTGTGGGCTATGACTTCGATTGGTCAAAATAAGTAATGAAAGGCGATGATTGGTTGATATTAGCGCGCTGGCACCGGTTTTGGCGCCAAGCGATCTGACCGACAGGAGAGCCAACACCAACGCATCAAGATGACCAAACCGCTGGGGCACAAGATCCGCGACCTGTTCTTCATAGAGGACGTGACAGCGGCGGGAGTGGGCGACGCGGCGGACAGCGCGCGTGTCTACCGCTGTCGGTGCGGCGAGACGCGGACGCTGAGGCCGGGGGAGCGCAGCTACGCGGGCTTCACAGCGCACGTCGTCTCCGAGCACGAGGAGTGGCTCGCGGCCGCGGTGCGAGACTCCGGAGATGCGACTGCCAGCGACGGCAGTGTGAACGAGCAGTCGATCAAGGAGAACGGGGCTAGTGCGGCGGAGGCCCCGCGGGAGGCGGCGACCCGCAAGCGAAGCGACTACCTGCCATGGGACGACTACTTCATGAGCGTCGCGTTCCTCAGCGCCATGCGCTCGAAAGGTGGGCACTAGTGGCGGCTGTATGCGCGCGGCGGACTGCTGTCTCTGACGCTCCATGCTGGATGTGCTCCGGTGGTTAACAGATCCGTCGACCCAAGTAGGCGCGTGGTAAGCGCTTTGGTCAGCGGTGTTACCTCGCCTGGAGACTGACTGGGCAGCGTCCATGTGGGCATTGGTGCTCGCCCGCAGCATCGTCAACCCGGACCGGAAGATCGTCGGCATCGGCTATAACGGCTTCCCCAACGGCTGCGGTGATGATGAACTGCCGTGGGGCCGCTCGAGCGCCTCGGGGTCACCGCTCGAGACCAAGTACCCGGTCCGTCGCCTCGTGGATATTGCAGGCGGTAGTGGAACGCGGCTGACGACCCGCGCGTCTTGGTGGCGGACAGTTCGTGTGCCACGCCGAGATGAACGCCATCCTCAACAAGAACTCGACGGACGTCAAAGGCTGCACGGTGTGTCGATGATCCTGGCATCTTGATGTCGCCACGCAGGCTGCAGTGGTAACTGTAGCCGGACTCGTGTCATGCAGATCTACGTGGCGCTCTTTCCTTGCAACGAGTGCGCCAAGCTGATCATCCAGGTCAGCACCAGTCTATCGTCTGCCTGCTGGTGATGGCTGCGGGAATCTCACTCACTCGCCTCGTGCTCGTCTCGCAGAGCGGCATCGCGCGCGTCGTCTACTGCTCCGACAAGTACCGCGACGAGTGCGTCACCCTGGGCACTGCGACCGATACCATTCTTAACTGCGAGATGCTGATATGGACTGCGATCACGTGCACAACAGTTGGAAGTTCGTGGCGTCGAGGCGGCTGCTCGACATGGCCGGCGTCCAGTGCACGCAGCACGCGCTGCGCCAGTCGCAGGTCGTCATCGACTTTTCGTCCGTCGAGTAGATAGACGACAGTCTGTGAACGATGGTCTCGCAGCTTCATAACATGCCGAACACACCACCATCGGATCTATCCAAACTGCGCATGTTCTCAATGCCAAAACTTTGTTGTCCAAGTTACACAGGGTTGGATCCATGCACGGCCTTCTAGCATCGAAGGCGCGCTCTTTTCACTCACAGCGGAACGTCAAACGGCTTAGGCGGACTCCCACGCGGCCACGACCTCGTTCGAGATGCTCGAGCTGCTGAAGTCAAAGTCATCGGCGCCCAGCTCGAGCACCTTGACGCCGTAGGACTCGTCGATGATGGTCACGTACGTGGCCGGCGCGTCCGTGGGGCGCGTGCACAGACGGTCGTTGCCCGGGTTGTACGTGCCGTCGTAGAAGTAGTAGTGCGTGGCGACCATGGTCGTGTCCTTCTCGAGCACCTCGGCGATGTCGAGCTCGCCGCAGCCGCCCGCGGGGCCCGTGCCGCGGCAGTTGCACTGGTACTGGCCCGAGCGCATGGTCTGCGCGTTGAGCATCCAGATGGCGGGCACGTTCGGCGCGCCGCCGTTGGGCATGTCCACCTTGGTGATGAACAGCTTCTTGGTGCCGGTCCAGCCCTGGAAGGCCGTGCCGTCCGAGTCATATGCTCCCTTGCACTCGACGCCGTTGCCGCACTGCGTCTCCGTCATGATGTGCACCTCGGCCCCCGTCTTGTCCTCGGCGTAGATGGACGAGCCGTACGGGTCGGACGCGGCCGCGAGCGACCCGCCGAACGGCGTCGACTGCTGGGCGGTGCCCGTGCCGTCGGCAAGCGCGAAACCCTCGGGCGAGCTCGTGCCCGTGTAGTCAATGTTGTGGTTGTTGAGGAACACCATGTTCTCGGCCGCGCCGCCGTTCTCGTACGACGACACGCGGTCCCACGATGAGCCGCTCGAGCCGTCGAACACGGCGATGTTGTAGATGTTCATGGGGCCGCGAAAGGCGATCGACACGTCGTCGTCGAACGGCGACACGGGGCTGGACGTGGTCACCGCCGTCTTGACGCACGAGCCAATGTCCGTCACCATCTCGTACACGCCGCCCGAGCCGCCGCAGTTGACGCCCGTGTACGAGTACGACGACGAGACGGTGCCCGCCGAGGTCTGCTGCTGGCCAGAGGTCGAGGTGGCCGGCGCCGACGTCTCGGTCGTGGCAGCCGCGTCGTCGTCGCCCGAGTCCTCGCCATCGTCGACGTCGTCGTCGCCCGAGTCGTCGGCGTCGTCACCGTCCACAGCCGGGGCCTCCGTCGTGGCAGCCGCCTCGGTCGCGGCGGGCGCGGCCGCCAGCACCGGCGTGGTCGCGGCGTCTCCGCTGGTCACCGCCGTCGTCGGCGCGGGCGTGGAGGCCACCGTCGTGTACGCGTCGGCCGGCAGCGGGTCCATGGCGCAGTCGACCTTGCCGGCGTTGGCGGCTGCGGCCATGAGCGCCGAGGCCAGCACGGCGGCGCGCACGATGGTCTTGACTTGCATTTTGTATGGAGAGGAGAGAGGAAGAGGGAAGGCTCGACGAACGGGTTGAAGGCGTCGAGAGGCGGCGGAATCCGGAGTGAGGAGCGGGTTTCTTGTCCGGCGTGTAGAGGGCGGGAGAGGGCGTAGATAAGAGCGGCCTGTGCTTGTTGGGCGGCGAACAGCGAGCCACGCATTTGGTGAGGGAGGGGCCGGGCTATGCGCGCCAGATGGCTCGCGCGTGGCGACTGTCGCGAGTTCGTGAAACGCTTTTGATTTGGTGTTTGTATGCCGTGGATTAACCTTGCCGGACGAACAGAAAAGTTCAGCACCTGTCGAGACTGGCTAGTTTTGTAACCGTCGTGCTGGAGGCAAGTGTCGGGTTTCCCACCAAACAGCAAAATCAGAAAGCAGAGCCATAGTGAGATCAAGTGAATCAGTAAAACTGCTTTTCACCACGACTGAGTTTTGGAAGACGCGTTCTGGCGATTTCACCAATGTCCATCTCGGTTGACGACACCAAGCATCATTTCGAGGGCTTAGCATTGAGATTCAGTGACCCAAGTGACAGCGGTGACCGCTGGCTCCGAATGCAAGCGCCGAATGGTAACGCACTTGGTCGTCAGTTGGTGGCTGGCTTACCTCTGGCAAGTTGCCTGGTCAGCGAGCGACGTGCCGAGCGGTGGATAGGACGGTTCGCGGCATCACGAGGGCTTGCCTGGCGGCACCACCGCCGCTCTATCTGCGCTTGTTGTTCGCGTCCAGTGTTTGGCCAGCTTGTTTGGCCAGCTGGGCACGCAGACGGTCAAAGACTCGGCTTGGAACTTTCGCGACGGCACGCTGTTGTTCCCACCCCTTTGCGACGTTGTGCACGACGATTCAACTTCCAACAAGAAATCAGGCCCGACCCGTGACGGGCCGAGCTGGCGACCCGACCCGCTGCAACCCACTCGACTGGAGTCGTCAACGTTCAAGTCCACCGTCGTCGCTCGAGCAACTCGACTGCCCACTGTTTAGCCCGCCCGTCTTCTTGATGTTGCAGTCATCACGTGGAGCGGTGTAGCACTGTAAGGGCGGCGCTGGCGATGAAAATGCAGCGGTCGAGATCACCAAAGGGGCTCGCGCTTGCTTTGCTTTATGCTCTTCAAGTCTGGTGATGAAGGAGAGTGCAACCGGACAGCTGCTGTTGTTCCAAGCTTGACCAAGCTCTTGCTCCTCTGCTAGGGGTGTACGGTGGTGCTAACCGAGCACTGGATATGCCAAGTCCCCGAATAGCGACGACAATTCAAGCCTGCGCTATCATCGCAGTTGCTCCAGTCGGGGGCAACGCGCTTGGTCGGAGATTCCGCATGTGCCTGTTCAACCGCCTCGCACTGCGCCGCCTCAATGCATCAGCGAAATACGCCGCGGCTCAGAACGACATGTTCTTGTGTGCGTCCACGTCATCCTGGCTGTACTGGAGCGCGCCGTGCAGTCCGAGCAGCGCCGAGACCACCTTGACTTTGGCGCGGATGCGAAGCAACTGGCTCATGAGGTCCTCGTCCACGATATTCTACCAAGCAGCGCAGCGTTGGCGGCTGGTTAGACATGGCGGAGTAGCTGATTGCCCGCCAGCGCTGCAACGTTTACCCGCAGCTCAAATGCTTCCAGCAACGCGCCTAGCGACGCAACCGACTTGCCCGCGCGTTCTCTGCAGTTGACGAGACGCAGTGTAAGTCCGCCCCGCCCACAGCCACGCACGCAGCAGCAGCCTCCAGCGGCGTCTCTCGCCCTCGAGACACGTACGGGATGCGCTCCTTGAGTCCGTAGGTGGCCATCATGGTTGCCCAGACAAGGTGGCAGCCGCGGTAGAACCCGAGCTCGCTGCCGATCTCGGCCCCCTTGACCACGCTGCTCCGCACGCAGCGTGTCAGCCACCAGCAACCACCCAGCCGCCAATGCACACAGGCGGCGCGGCGCGCACCCGAGCTCGAAGCCCTCCTGCACGCCCAGCTCGCGGCCACGCTCGGCGCCCAGCTCCTCGCCCTCGGCGATCGCTTGCTCCTCCCAGTTGGAGATCTCGTCGAACGCCGCGTCGATGTCCATGCCTGCTTGCCTCCTTTCGTCCTGCCGTCGCTGCTCGGAGAAGGCTTTTCGCTGCCATAAAGTCTACCTCTGTAAATCGATCATATCCCTTCAAAATATTATGATATTTAGATAAAAGGGATCAGAAAGGTGCTCTTGCGGAGAACTCGACACTCGTCGATGGGGCTCCTTGCTTCAGTCGCATTGGCTGCTTGGGAAGGCAGCACGGACGCATCACCACAGGCCTTGACAACGGCGTTCTTCTCCTCGGTGTCATTGCCGAACTCGCCGTGCCGTAGCTTCACAAGACCGCCATGTCGGCAGCAACGAGTGAAACAACAC